>SRSM01000076.1:0-47493 GCA_019593545.1 Apocynum venetum | reverse complement strand
ACATCGGAGCATCTGAAGTCGACAGATACAAGAGGGGGCGTCACACACATCCAATACACCCTTCAATGGTCCCCCAGCTCCTTTCTGAATGCTGCATTGACATCTTCAGCTGTAAGTCCTTTCTTCTCGACATTTACAACAAGGTCAACAACTGATACATTAGGTGTTGGTACACGGAGTGCAATGCCATTGAGCTTGCCCTTCAGCTGGGGTAGCACCAGAGAGACTGCCTTAGCAGCTCCTGTGCTTGTTGGCACAATGTTAAGTGCTGCAGCTCTGGCTCTCCTGAGATCACGGTGTGAAGCATCTAAAAGCCTCTGTAAGAAGAAAATAACCATGCTTGTTAAAGTCCAAGAGATTATGACTTATTCTATCAATTGTTATAGATTAGATTGCAGACACCGAATAGTAGTTTGCCCATGATTAATTAATTACCCTGATCACCAGTGTAAGAGTGGGTGGTTGTCATTGTTCCCTTCACAATTCCTGCAAATTTAATGCATAGGCAACTTTTAGTATGACAGCCACCACTTGTCTTTTTACTTAAAAGAATGACTCATTTCACGTGCTATTTTCTGCAGTTCTTGAAATGCTTTCAAGCTCATGATTGCAGTAATTATGGCTCTTTTGCTAAAGAAGTTATTAGTACTATGTATCCTGTAACTCAGAGAATACCATTGAAAGAGCAGAATTGTTTAAGATTATAATTGGTTGCTTACCAATTACCCAATGTGAAAAAAGAAAAGGAAATTGGTTGCTTACCGAATTCTGCATCCATGACCTTCACAAAGGAGCTAAACAGTTGGTGGTGCAAGAAGCATTACTGCAATATTGCAGGCAACCAATTTATAGGTTTCGTAACTATGTTTATTGGTAGATGAGTTTAAATGGCGGTTCATAACTATACTCTCCTAAAGTACTAACCTTATGATGTTAGAAACCTCATGGGAGTAATCTTGTTCATTTAACCCGACAACATAGGTCGGAATGTCAGCACCTTTTGCTGGAGCAGTGATAAGAACTTTCTTGGCACCTGCCTGGATATGCTTTCCAGCTCCTGGTCCGTCCACGAAGACAACCTGTTCCCTGTATTTGCATAGTATTGTTAGTAGACTAATGTCCGATTTCAGTAAGAGAATTGAGCATTGGTTAAAAGGAACACAGCATCAAGTACAAGAGTACTTTTGCTAATGTTTGTCTGGATATCAATAATAGTAAGAATAAGGGATTGAGACTGGGATACCTCAATAACGATGTCAATGCCAAACTCAGCCCATGGAAGCTTCAGAGGATCCCTGTTAGAGACAACCTTTATAGGTTTCCCATCAACAGAGATGGTTTCATTATCTACAATTTTTACATCTGCCTTGAATGTCCCAAGCATCGAGTCATACTTCAACAAGTGAGATGCCTGTATTCAGCATGTAATCAATAGGTTAATTGACAATAACAGCAACTAATTATCATAAGTTCTTGGAAGGTTTAGTCCCTAACAATTTTGTTATATCAACTCACATTCTTGACACCACCACTGTCATTGACAACCACCCATCAAGAGGTGAGTTTTCCTACCATGCCAGCAACGGAGAAAGTTCCTCCCAATTCTTCCAAAACCATTGATGGCCACCTTCAATTTGGCTACAGTTTCTCCTTTAACAGGGGTTGATCCTAGAGTCTTTATACATTTAACAAGAAGTTATAGCCTGACTGATTCGAACATCAATTACAATTAATAAAAGGTGTTTCCAGTTTGAATTTCTGTAAATTCTTCTTGATTAACTGATGCCAAGTAAGGTTCATGAATCATGCCTAAATTTAGAGAATTAGAGCTTAGCCAATGGTTTTAGTGCAAGACTGGAAGTACACTACCTTGGGAGTAAGTTGAGAAGAACTACATCGAAGAAGTTAGTTTCCCGGGCATTCAGAGCGAAGGTGACGCATCCACTGGATCGAAGACCCCAGAAATCAGCAACTCCAGTTTTCTGCACAGACCAGAGGATCAGGGTACAAAAAGAAAGAAATGAAGCCCTACTAAAAATTAATATATATTATATATGAATGGTTAAACCTTGGAAAGCATTGAGTAGGGAAGGAGTGAGAGGTCTTGGAAGGAAGCTTTGTACTGGTGGGAATTCTTGAATAGGCAAGAGCTGCGTGGGAGGCCATGGCTGCAACTAAAAACTAAAGAAATAACTTCCTTGCTATTTATAGTTACAAGCTCTGGTTTTCTTCCTTTTAGTTAAATTATGGCTGCAATTCAGGTAAAGAATGAGTGGTGAGGATGGTGCATAAAGATTGATACAAGATAAGATCATGTCTTGGGACTACATTCTCAAATCCAACCACAGATAGCCATCCCACAACTTCATTCCTTTTGCTCAATCATGACTAAATGGGCGACAAACCTTCGAATGTGACTCTATAAAGAGTTTCTTTTGATAAAAATGTTTAATTTGAGCTATAATTATAGTTCATCCACTATTCTAGTGCTAAAGTTTTATGTCGGGAGGGATTACTAATAAACTATACGAGAACGAGACCACCACAGGTATCCCAACAACTTGTGCCGTCAAAATTCTTCAATTCACGGCTTCCATGCAGGAAAGAAGGCCCCACTTCGGTAAGCCACACAACCGATACATCTTTGACCATCCCAAGCTTAGTGCAAATTGTGGTTGCTAATGGTGACAATGGGCACCAAAATATCAGCGTCTTTTCAATATTAAATAAATTAATGTTAGTTAAAAAATTTTAAAAGATATTTAACTTATAAAAATTTTTTTAATATTAATTTAATAAATTATAGGATTCATAAGTCTCTGTTAAGGGATGAAAATCATAATTATTAGATATAATTTTGTTTTAATAAAATTTTGTATAAAAAATATATTTATTTTAAAAAATAACATTCAATTTTAAATAAACTAAAATAGCATCATAATATTTATGATGAGTGCTCTTAGTGGAACAAACTGTAAAAATCTGGTCTTCAAGTAAAAGCTTTGATAAATTAACGTCCCTTTTTTTTTTTTTTTTTTTTCTCCCCCAATACTTGGAGAAAACCAAGTGACTCGAATCTGAAAACTGTCTGTTGTCAGAGGGCAGGTGCATATGACTTCCTTTAACATTAAAATCTTATTAACTGTTTACTTACTAACTACTCGCCTCGAAGGTACTAAGTTGAAGCTAGAACCATTTTATCCAGGAAGAAATTAACACTTACCACAAGACTACTAGTTTACCAATTTTCATATCAAACACGAAAAAGATTGAGAGGATGAACTAATTGCCAAGATAGAGTATTAGAGTCGTAGGTTGGAGTGATTACTTTTTGCTACTTAAGAAGTTCATTGATAATTTGACTTAACAGTAGTGGTATTCAGTTCATGAAGATGAAAATTAACTGGCTGTATACCTTAGAAAAAGTATCATTTCATAAGCAATGCTAGTTGATTGTAGTAAGTAATAATTGCATCAAAACCACACAAAGTTTTCTCAAACAAGAGCTGGAGATTCTGCCACATAGGAATTGCCTTCACAGTAACAGTTCTAGATTCATGTTATGCCCATCTGAGAAATTATCATATGAGAGCTTCTTCAACTCCATCGGAGTCTACAGCTGCTCCGTTCAGGTTATCTCCTGGTTGTAGCTGATTAGAACCTCATCTATTGCTAAGTTAAGCTGTTCAATCTTCTGTGTCAATTTCTGGCGTTGTCTCTGCAGATGGAACAACATACACCTGAGTTCTAGAGGTGAAATGCATGGAATTTACATGATTTGCACATATCTCCTGGTTTCTAAATATTTTCAAGTGTTCCTGTTAATCCTTGTTACAGATCAGTATAGCAAGAAAAGTAAAAAATGAAAAGAACAAAAAACAGTAAATAAATATGGAACCTTAAGCCACCAGGAAATGTACCTCAACCTTAGAGTTTTCATTAAAGGAACAACCTTTAGAAGAATATCTCTAACCAACATACTAAAGAAAATGGCTTTTGTAGCTCTGATTGCCACTACATGAGCAAATAAATAGGTTTAGTTTTTGATTTTTTTTAATGATTGATTATGCAGTCTTGATTGAACAAAGGTAAGCCACAAATAGATGAGTCGTAGGCTGATAGCATTGGAATAAACACATTCATTTTTGTCCGGAATCATAACAGTGGAACAGTTACTCGTTGCGAAACAAGACAAGTTCATGCTGTAGGCTGACTTGGAGAATTGTAAAACCTTCGTATCTCAATTCCAAATTCAAATCACATAGCTAATTGGTTTTTTATTTCATTTCTTCCTCCTAGCATTTATTACATTATTCCTACATATACTCTTCCTTGTGCTATTACTATTACTCAGGTGACGAAATTCATTCTTTTTTATGAAAATATGTTGAATGTATATCCATTTTCTGTTTGATGGTCAAGAATTGTTTCAAGGGCTGATGCTTAATGAGCCTGTATCCTCCTCATCCATGGAGATAATACATGTGAATGCAGGACACCATGTTTTATTGCAATGTTATCCCCCCCCCCCCCCAAAAAAAAAAAACAACTTTATGGTCAGATAATAAGTCATAAGTTGGCTACAGTACATAATTTTCTATACTCACTTCCCCTTCTCCTACCACCTAAGAAAACGAAAAGCAAAGAGGAAATTTTCAAACTAAAACCATGACTTACAGAATCAAATTATTATTCACTATATATAAATGTCAAGATCCACTTACCTCCAAAGCTTTTTCTTCATCATATATAAATTTGGGTAATTTTCTCATCAGATCTTTTTTGTCAGCACCAGCTAGTGCTTTGCTGATCTATAAAATAGCAAAAACTGTTTATTAGCACATACCACCATAATTTCCAAGTTCTTCTCCTTACATCTATCTACCACCAAAAAAAAAAAATCAGAGCGAAACATATCTCAATGGCTGAGATGTTGATCTATACTTATCACTAATAATAATAAGGAGACATTGATTTGTGCCTTCTCTATTTATTTATTTTTGAATTGGGATCTGTGTCTAATTTTAAGCCTATCAAATTTATAAGCACATAATAGCAGCATATATTTGTCAAAGTTAACCAAGATTGTTTGACCAAGTAACCACCTGAGGTGCATAAACACAACCAAGTGCGCCAACAATTAATCCTCCTAAAACAAAACCACCAATGAAAAGGCTTCCACTGCCTGACCTCTCGCCATCACTGCCATTAGAAAAAACAGAAACTTCCATTAAATCATATTCGTATCATATGCAAAGTATATGGAAAGGCTCAAGAGATAAAATATTTTCATTTTCTAATTAATTGTAAATTTATCCTCAATATCCATATTTCTATTGCTTTCTGCTATATTCACCATTGAATTTACTTGGTATCCTTGTAGATACATGAGCATGAACAATCCTTCAATAGATTTACTGGGTGTTTTTGTAAAAACATAAACCTGAACAGACTATAGAGGCACATGTAGAAGTACTGAAGATATTTTGTCAAGACCAACAACAGAACACCGAAGGATCAGTAGGATCCATTTTCAACACATTGAACTTCATAGCTACCAAAGAACTAGGATCAAAGTTAAACCAAAAGTATGAATAGACAAGTTCAAAAGGCCCATAGTTGATAAAAGAAGTTATGGACAGAGCTTATTGCATGGAATAGCTAATGAAGACAACCTATAGCTTGCATGAACGGTGAGCGCCTGTTTTGAGACAGTTCCTGCATGCCTTCGATCAAATGATAATTTAGTGGGTACCCTACTCCCAATAGTCTGATCAACCAGCTTCAAGGAAGAGCCTAGAATGTATAATTTATAAAAGGAAAGGAAAAAAAAGATAAAGAGTTAAGATAGTTCCAGCGGCAACTCCAAAAACAAGAAGGGAAAAAGTTGACACAAAATTTCCAAATCTAAAAGTGTATGCAGAATAAAATGAAGCTTGAAGTCACATCTCAATAAATGAAAGTATTATTTTTGTAAAAACGCAGCAGAACTCTTCTGAATACAAATTTTATGTCTGGCAAACATTACCATAAGAAACTGATAAATTAGTTTATATCGCACTCGGTTCTTTTAGCAGAAACAAGTTAGAAGGAAAAGTTTTAATAGACATCAAAGATCTACAGACACTAAGAGCTAAAAGCCAAAGGATAGAGGCCCAGGTTATGCCATGGCCCCCCAACAGAATCAGGCAGCTCACTCATTAAGTCAATTTGTAACCTTGAATGCAAGAACTAATACTTCATCAACTCTAATCATCTGATAATTTCTCATGTATACTTGGTCATGGAGGTGGATAGATCTATGTAATTTCTCATATATACTTGGTCATGAACACTGGTAAATTCCAATTCTGTAGGACCTTTCTTTACAATTCATCTACTGATGATGGGTCCTATTTGCAAATGTCCAATTAACTCACCGGCTCTAATTCCTGATACTCCCTTGCTAACTCTACTACCTAAAAATAACAAACATAAACACCAAAAAAAGAAGTGACTTTTCTATATCTCTTGTTTCTCAATCTAAACCACCTTTCATATAAATTCTAGGACTTTAAGATATTCCATCTATAGTTTTCAGTTCCTTGAAGACTAATTTTTTCTACATCTGCCAACTAAAATTTCCTCAATGGCATCAAATTGGTCACTAAGTACCAATTTGGGTTCACTAAAATCCCTTCGAAGTAAAGTACGATAATACCCACGAGATTCTATTAAAATTCTTAGCTTTACAAGGAAAGAAAAAAAATGTTCCATCCTGATTTCTTTCTACAATACAGTAAGAACAAATTTTTGGCATAAAATACACACACACACACACATATTAGTATCGCCAAATATTTTTCGACTATGAATCTCGATCAATGCATGCAGGAACAAGTGATGAGGACGAATAACAAAAATGAGAAACCGATTTGAGCACAGTAAAATCATAACAAACAAGAAGGAAAAGAAGAAAATGGGAATTGATCGCAATGTACCTGAAGAAGAATAAAATGATGGATTTCTAGATAATACCGAAGAATTTGAAAGAGCCGCCATCCCGTAAAAATTTGAGCAAGAGGTACAGAGAGTTTGATACAAGATGAATGGGAGAGAGTGAGGGATTTGCAGACCTCAAAATACAAGGAAAATTGAGGGATTTGCAGATTTTGTTTTCCCCTGTTCGATGAAATCGATGAATGCAGCAAGGGGTTAGTTTTATTTATAAAAGCCCAAGAAGCTTTATTTTAGTATGGGCTATTCACAGATATTAAAAAAAAAAAGAAAAAAAAAAAAAGAAGAAGAAGCATGGGCTATATTCACCATTTCCATTTCTTTAAATATATATTTAAAATTTTACTTCCATGCATTTTTATTTTTATGTTATTTGTAGTTATACAAAAATATCTTTAAACTTTTATTTCACTTTTATCCTATCTTATTTTGAATAATTTATTTTATTATTTATTCAAATTAATAATTTTTATGTTGGTTTTAAAGAAGAACTACTTAATCTTAAGTAAAGAACTACCTAATCTTTAATCTTAAGTAAAGAACTACCTAATCTTAAGTAAAGAAGTAAAGAAATATGTGAGGTTGATTTATGGCAAAAAATATAAACATGCACTAATTGATTTTTTTCCAAATCATATGATACATTTGCCTATAAATAGGCATAAATTCCAAGCATCTAATTATCTCAAGTTCAAACACAAGCTACAAGAATTGGGGAGAATTAGAGATTAAAAATTCTCTGAAGTTTTTGAGAGTTTTTGGAAAGGTTTCCCAATTAAGAGTCAAGTGAAAAATAGTAAAGAAAATTATTTGGAGGCATTTTTAGGGAATATTAAAATAACACTATTTTGTATCTCACTTTATATTGTTTTTAGAATTATTCTAGAGAAAACTCTCTTTATATCTATTATTTTATAGTTGAAAGATATTTGGAGGTTAAGTGGTGGATGTAACTCAAAAAAATGTGAATCATGTTAAATTATTGATGTCATTTATTTGTTGATTATTTTATTCTACATTTATCATGGGCAATTATATTCATTGTACTCAACAAGTGGTATTAGAGTTATTGTTTGTTAGTTTCATAAAACTCTTAGTATGCTATGTGGTTGCAGCTTTAATTGATTTTTCACATTATAAAATTTTTTATTGAAATTAATGTATATCAGAATGGAGGAAAATAACATCAAGATGATCAACTTAAATGACATAAATTATCCCAATTCCAAACACAAGCTAGGAGAATTGGAGAGAATCAGAAATGAAAAATTCTTTGCAGTTTTTGATAGTTTTATTTTTGTAAGTTTTTGAAAAGGTTTTCCAATTAGGGGTCAAGTGAAAATAGTGGATAAAATTATTTGGATGTATTTTTTGGGGAATACATCCAAAATTATTTTGTATTTCACTTTGTATTGCTTTTAGAATTGTTCCAGAGAAGACTCTTCTTATACATATTATTTTATAGTGGAAGCATATTTGAAGTTTGAGAGATGAATGTAACTCAAAATTAAAGGTGAATAAGATGAAATTATTTGTGTTATTTATTTATTGATTATTTTATTTCGCATTTATATTGAGCAATTAAATATGCGGTGCCCAACATTTAATTCATAATTCATACCATATTTTAATGGCCATAGTATTTTTTATTTAATAATCTTAATAATTTTACAATACATATAGTTTTAAAACTAAAATAATTTATGAAGAATTTTAAATATAAAAAATTAGAAATAGGTAGACTGATCAAAAGCAATAGAGATTGGGGAGTAGGGAGATCATCCTGAAGAATACGAGCTGATCTTTTCAGTTTGAGCCTCGGTTGGCAAAGAACTGGAAATCTATGGGGCTCCTAGTATCAATTATCAGCTTCCCCTTGGTTTTTGTTAGCAACCAACCCAACACACTAATAGCTCCACTAAATTTTTGGCACAAAACTTAAAAGAAGACGAAGAATTAAAGAGATCCACCATGACAACTATCTTGACGTATACGTAGAACAAAGAAAAAAACAATGACCGGGTCAATTAAATTAGAGAAACAAACGAATGCCATGTATTGCAAGGATATTGATAAATTTGTTTTGGTATCATTGGATTCTTGTTAATCTGTGGCGGCCGGCAGTGTTAGATGTAAGAATATATTTAAACTATTACTTTGCTGTTGAGAAACAACTCTCGGATACTACGAGGAGGACAAACAACTATGTGCATTTGGCAAAGTCCTTAATTTCTCTGCTTCTTTAATTTTGTGCCCAAGAAGTGGAAGCTTAAGATTAGCCTATGTAATTAAGTTTTGCAGTCATGGCCGGAGCTGGTGGCGCTGGGGAAAGATCTCTTCAGGAGACACCGACGTGGGCTGTTGCTGCAGTGTGTGCAGTCTTTGTGATCATTTCTTTCCTCTTAGAACATGGAATTCAATCACTTGGAAAGGTATATATAATATGACTATATATGCCAATAATGGAACAGTGGGAATTTTAATTAATTTGGTGATGATTTCTTGAACGTTCTTTAATATATTCCTTTTTTCATGTTAATTTTCCAGTGGTTTACAAAACGCCAGAACAAAGCCATGATCGAAGCCTTAGAAAAAATTAAATCAGGTTCTCTTTTAATTTAATTTTCTCATAAATACTGATGATTTTGCTAATTAATTGTCCAATATAATGCAGAGCTGATGATACTGGGATTTATATCCTTACTACTTACTGTTAGTGCCACTTATGTTTCAAGAATATGCATTCCTTCCTCGCTTGGAAACAAGTGGCTTCCCTGCAGTGATGAAGATTACAAGAAAGAAAATAATAAAGAAGAAGATCACCGTCGAAAACTACTTTCTTTTGTCCAAGATAACTTATGGCGTCGAGCTCTGGCTAGCTCTGATGATCAGCCAAATTACTGTGCTAGTAAAGTAATAAATCAATTTTTAACACTCGTACGAGTTTTACAGAGTTATTTTCTACTAGTTTTAATTAATATTTACCATTAATCTAATAAATTACAAGTAAAATAATACTCTGAAGTTTGCCATCAAAATCTCTTTTGCAAACAGGGGGACAAGGTATCATTGATATCATACAATGGAGTGCATCAATTGCACATTTTCATATTCGTCCTTGCGGTCCTTCACGTTCTTTATAGTGCCATCCTCATGGTTTTGGGCTATGCCAAAGTAAGATTCATCTACTAATACTTTAAGCACTTTTTGATTCTTTTTTCCTTCGGTACATTTAACTCTGAATTATGTGCGGGAGGGTGGAGAAGGGAAACATACAATCATCAAATGACAAAAAACTTTAATTACGATGAACTAATTAAAACTGGAAATTTGCTATCCAGAGGATATGGAGCCCTTACTGGGCAGCCATGCATGATTATGAGATCTTTTTGTTTTGTGTCATTTCATTTCTACTATGTTTAATTTTCTTGGACACAAACTGATGAAAATTATCCTCTATGGACACTTTTTATGGTAATAAATTAGATGAAGAAATGGAAGACCTGGGAATTGGAAACCTCATCCTTGGAATACCAATTCTCAAATGGTAATTGTCTTTCTCTCAATTCCTTCATCTTTTTGCCTTGCCAATCCTTCAAACTTGTACATTTTGAGCTGTTGCAGATCCATCCAGATTCAGGTTCGCTCATCAAACGTCTTTTGTGAGGCGCCACACTGGACTCTCCACAACACCAGGAATCAGATGGATTGTAAGCAATTTTCCTAGTTCTTCTCCCCTCCCCCCCCCCCCCCCCCGCCCCCGCCCAAACAAAAAAAGGAAAAATAATCCACCCCATGAAAAAAGAAAAATCCAACAATGAAAGGAGGGGCAGTTCACTCCTGACTCCACCAAAAAGACTAATTCTTTAGTCCTTGTCCAAAGGACTCTGTGATTGGAGTTCTTTTCTGTGCTCTTTACTACCTTTTACACTTAAAAGTAGCTTTAAAAATGAAACAGGTAGCATTCTTCAGGCAATTTCTTGGTTCAATATCCAAGGTTGATTACATGGCAATCCGCAATGGGTTCATCAACGTAAGTGGTGGTCTCCATTTCCTTATAAAATGTCCCCAAAGTTGGCAATTCTCATTCTATAATCCTTTGTTAAAGCTTGTCCATTTAGGGGGCAAGCTGCTTGTTTCTTTTATGTTCACCTTTCAATTATTCATTGATTAAATCCTCAATCTTGTTTTTTGACTCAAAGGCACATTTTGCTCCAAACACAAAATTTGATTTCCACAAGTACATCAAAAGATCCATGGAAGATGACTATAAAAGGGTTATTGGAATAAGGTTAGTAGTTTTCTTTAGCTTCCGATGTGTGAAAAAGCCATTCAAACTACGAGGAAACAATGCCTAAAGCTACTTGTTTCATGTAAAAATTTTTTGCAGTATCCCATTGTGGGCTTTTGTAGTTGTCTTTCTCCTTTTCAACTTTGCCCGTAAGTCTTCTTTTTTCTCTCTTTCTCAGATATACTATCACCACAACGAACTTTTTTTGATAGAATTTAATTTTTGTTGTGGGACAGAATGGCATACAATCAGTTGGATAGCTTTGGTGCCAGTAATTGTAAGAACAGAGGATCAATGTCTTTTTTTGTCATTGCTTAAATTGATAATTATTTGGTGCTCCACACACACTAGAAAGTTGTCTTGTTTAATGAGCAGCTTGGTATTTCAGATTGTTCTTTTGGTGGGTACAAAACTTGAACTGGTTATCACAGAAATGGCAGAACAAATACAGAACAGGACTACAGTTGTCAGAGGAGCACCAATAGTTGAGCCTAGCAATGATTTTTTCTGGTTTAATAAGCCCCAGTGGATTCTCTTCCTAATACATTTCACCTTGTTCCAGGTAAATTTCTTAAAATATTAATAACTAAGCAAACAAACACTTGATCTTGTCAAAGAAAAACTGTCCTTTAATTGTATATATGACCAATTTAATTAAGAGCGAGCCTATACTAGGCTGGATTTATAAGGCGAGAAACTTACTACTGACTCCAACCCCCTAAGCTCTGAGGCAGCTGTATAGAAATTGAACAGAAATTTTATTCATAATTATTACAATATTATTTACAATTACCATAATATTATGCACGAAAAATATGTCATTTTGTTAAGTTAATGAGCCATTAAAAGCAAGGTCCAAGTGATTTGTACGACAACCAGAAGTATAGGGTTGGGGTTTGTTCTAAATTTTCTTTATAAGTTTGAGATCAATTCATGTATTTTTACAAGAGAGGAACTTTTAGACACAACTTTACGAATAATTTTCCATTTTAATTGATCGTCTAACTCGTACACAATTGAAAAGAGATCAATCTTCGAAAGAGAAAATTTTGCAAGTAGGATTTAGTTTGAATAAAGACATTGATGATCTTTGCTTTTGCAGAATGCATACCAAATGGCATACTTCTTGTGGTCATGGGTAAGTTTTTTTATGTCCAATATTTGAGATTTTCAAGGATTCTTTCAAATAAGAATCTACTTTGAAGTCTAGAAATTGGGAAATTCCTTCAGCTCATATGACAACACTATTAACTGTTGCAGTATGTGTTTGGGATCAAAGGATGCATCCACGAGAACTTAGTCACTATTTTGCTTAGGGTGTTTCTTGGGGTTGCCCTTCATATACTCTGCAGCTACATTATATTCCCACTCTATGCCTTGGTAACGCAGGTAGAGATTTTTCACTACTTATGTTTTATTTTCAGAGCTTATTGCTATCGTTACTTAGTATTGAATACATTTAGATATACTAAAATCCTGCTTAATGGAGAGAGAGTTGGAGAGGTGACAAAGTCCTATACTTTGACCACTTATTTTCCAACCACTTCAAGGTTTGGACATTGAGGTACTCATGTCTCAAACTGTTTCTTAAACTTGAAATACAAACTAGTAGCTTTGAGGGAAGGGATTCAATGTTAACTTTTGAGGTGGGATAATAAACAGTATACAATATAATGTACTCATTTGAGTGTCATGAATCCCCAAAGATAAACAATTTATAATAATTGAAAATGTTAAATACGTATTTTTAGATTATGAGTTAAGTGTTTGATTCACAAGTTATTATAACATATATTGTACGATGAAAATGATGAAAATGATATTAACGAGAAGTAACTTTTCTTTTTCTTTTCTAAATCTTCCTTGGATAGGATACTTGACAGTAAATGGCCTTGAATTATAAATAAATGTTTTGCAGATGGGATCACACATGAAGAAAGCAATTTTTGAGGAGCAAACAACAAAGGCTTTAAGGAAATGGCGTCAAGCAGCCAAGGAGAGGAAGAAGCAAAGGAAAGCAGGGGAATCAAATTTAATTGGTGGGGAAAGCACACCAAGCCAAGCTGCATCCCCTCTACATTTGCTTCACAACTACAAGCACCGTTCTAATGCTTCTGAAATGGAAAGTTTCCCCAATTCTCCATTGTCCTATCCATCTGATACCGAGCTTTCAGAAATAGAGGCTTCTAACCGTGGCATGCCAGAGCACATCACGAGAATAACTCCTGATTCTCCCGATAAAAATGGTGCATTTGTTCAAAGGGACTTCTCTTTTGTTAAGCCTTAGTTTATTAGAAAATTGTTACACATATTCCGTGTTTATCTAGTCTACATATTTTGATTTAACACAAATATTTAGAAGAACATTTGACATTATTTGAAAACTAGCGTAATATCATTTAAATGTATGTACTCATAAGTTATTTATACTGATTATTAATATTTGATTCTAATTAGTCGAGAACTTTGTCTAACCGATCATTAATCGCAAGTTATTTATACCTATCATTGCATAAACAATACTATTACTATTATATAAATAAGTCTTACTTTTTCTTTTTCACTCTGAAAACCAGAGAAAGTCTAGATCCATAAGTGAATCTGATTTAATGTCTTTAACTGGAAGATTGTGAAGCAATCTTCAAAGTACTTCATTATTAGATTAGAGAAAGGCGTAATTGCTATAGAAAACAAGGGGGATAATTCAAGACTATAATCATGAAAAATTGCAATTTAATCTTATTATGAAATTGCTTTTCATTTTAGAACAACCTCCCAAAGGCCGAAGGGAAAAAGGGAAAGTGGATAATCATACATGCTACGGGTGAAGGAGATTTAACTTTATTCGACAATTAACCATATAATGAGTCAAGAATCACAAAGCAGTGGTGCATCATAACTAAAATTACCTTGAGTAATTGCACAGTTCAAATCAAATAAGATAGACACTTTAAATTGGACTTAGCTACATGATAGTTTGCACATAATGATCAATATACTCAAGTCCACACAATATTTTCAACTATCGGAACTTATATTCAAGTCATCTTAGCTGCCAAAGTGACTCAAAATTAATAAAGAAATTGGTCAAGTTAGTATTATTTTCTACCCTAGTTTAGGTTTAAACTTCTCTAGAAGCATAAACTTGGATCTTGTAACGGAAACACAAAGATAATAATATGGTTCCATCTTTTGAAGGGTGTTTTTATGTCCAAATAATAATAAAAATATTTCAGTTCCTGGGCTTCCTGCAAATCAAGAAAGAATTTGGCAAACGCAGGCTGTAGACATATATACAAAGTCCATGTTCAACAATAACAAAACCACAACAGTTTTATCATCCATGTCTGAGGCAACTCACTCTGGCCAAAACCATGCCCACACAAGTCAAAGTTGTACACTCTATTATAGGGTAGTGCTATTTATTGGTGCACTTAACCAATTTCTCATACTTCATATGGCTAGTGCTATTATTGGCATTGAATGATTGTGAACACAACCCTCCTTGCTCCATGAGCATCTGCTCATGACATAGGTTAAAATAGGGATTTTAATGCAATTAAGTTACAAAATGAGTACTTAATTATTAAGTTACGAATTGGACAATTACTCTACAATTATAATTTTATAGTCAAACTATTATTCAAATTTTTTTTATGTTAAACTATCGACTCAACTATTATTAGTTTGTAAAATATAATTAATCATTTCCATGCTTACGTTTCACTTGATCAATGATGCATGCCTGATTTTCAAAAAATCAAAAGAATTATGAGATCTTGACCACGTTGATAAGTTAAAATAGCAATGCATGATTCATCATTTTACATCTAGTCTATACCCTAACCAATGAAATCATTTTGTTACAACTAACTTATAAGTACCATATGTTGCTATTCCTTGATGTGGACTATTCAACAAAATCGTTCCCACCATTTGTCCTTTGAATGAAAAAAGCAAGAGTTTGGGATGGCCATAATAACAACTTATAAATTCTTACCATTTTTTTTGTGGTATAGAGATTGCATTTACTTTTCTCTTTTGCATTACATTATTCCATTATGCTTAATTTACTTTTCTTTTTTTGACTTAATATAAAAGAAGTGAAGTCTTTAACTATAACTAACTTATTATATTATTTTTATTATTCAAATAATTAGTAATGAGACTATATAGAATATGAAACTTCTAAATTAATGAGGCTATTTATTGAATTTAAATAAAAAATACTACATCTATCCCAATTTGATAAGTTTATTTTCTTTTTTTATTTGTCACAAATTATAAGTCACTTTTTTATTGAAAATATATATATTTGTTAGTTGAATAAAATATTTATATTTAAAGTGTATCTAAAAATATATTATATTTACTTTTAATGATAAATATAAGAGTATTTTAATAATCTTTATGAAAAATATACATTTTTAATATCATTAATTATATTTTTTAATTAGTGTAAAAATTAAATAAGAATATCAATTTAAGACGCAGAGAATATATATTTTTAAAAAGAATAAATAATCTTCCAAAAGGTAAGCATCTAAAGTTGAATGGAGAAAACATATATTACTATTGGCCAACGAGGACAAAGCTTGAATCCAAACTACCCAGCAGAAATACTTTGAAGTTTCTTAACTTGAATAGAATAATGTCCATTTGTCATTAGTTGTTGTTTTGTCTATTGGCATTGAATGACAGAGATTCCTCTCATAGTTTTTGGCCATAGATTCCTCTAATAGTTAAAAAATAGTTATAGCTATCAAAGAAATACATATTTGTGTCGAGAAAATAAATAAATAAATCTAATGTCTAAAATATATTTTAATAAATAATATTGTATTTATGAATAAGTACTATAATAAAATATTGCTAATTTTATAATTGATACACTAATTGAATTCTCAGGAAAAATATAAGAGTTATAAATGGACTACTTAAGTTCCAAATCTTTCCTTAGTCAGAATCAGTTATCAGAAAAGAAGGGACAGTTCTCAAGTTTTTCCTTACCCAAAACCTTACTTGATATATAATTACTCTATCAATATAGTATAATAGAATAATACAATACAAATAAACAATACACTACACAGCAGAATAAAACCAAACTCAAAAGTATTGAATATTATCTAACAATGAAAAAAATACCAGTAATTTAATAGCTAAAGCAAAATATAAATGAAAGAATAAATCGAAATTGATAACGGAGTTCGGTCAATATTGACTACGTCTTCTGGCCCACCATAATAGTAGACCACTTTACTTAATGCTCAAAGTATTACAATTAGGATATCTTAATTAAAAGATTTTTACAAATATAGAATATTAGATATTGAAGAGGTAAAACTATCTAAGGGGGTTATGATCCTTTTATAGAAGTAAGAACCCAAATAATTTTTTCTCAACTCCAATGTGAGACTAAATTGCAATAGTAAAACTAGCCAATTTCTAACAATTTGTTCATAGAATTGTGATTAAGAAATTGATTTCAAATAATAAATGCCACTACCAAGATTTGTAAATTGGAGAATTTAATGTGTAGTTAGGTAATTGTGCATTTGATTTTCTGTTTTGAAAAACAAAATATTCATACAATTAAAGATGGAAGGAAACATGATATATGAACATAACAATCTTATATTTCTATTTTTTATGTCATTTTATTTTATTTTAGAAAATATTTCTGGCAATACTTACATTATACAAAGCATTATTTATGACAAAGTATTTATAACAAGGAGGTAATTATTTGTTTATATTTTTTTCTTAATCAAAATTTACAAAATATATGGATAGAAAATAACAATCAATTTAATAAGTGAATATGTGATTCACTTAATCATAAATTATATTTTTTATAAAAAATAATAACTCGAGCTTGTTATTAAATTTCTGACAATGCAAGATAAGTATTAAGACTATTTTAAAAAAAATGTAATGTATTACTAGTATATATATTGAAAATATTTTAAAAAAAATTAGTGATTTTTTGGATATTTAAAGAAAGAAAGTTAAAGTTGAAAATGATTAATGAAAAAAGACCAAAACTAAGATGGTTAAGGACAAAGCCAAACCAAGTCGTAAGTCATAACCCTGTTTAAGTCGTGTTAGCCACTGCGCTTTCGTCTCCCCCCTAGCGGTTTAACGTTAGCCGGCGAACACGATCAATAATAAATTCGCAAGAAAATAGTACTCGAAGGGGAGCGCAGTAAAACCAGTAAACTATTTTTCTTCTTCTTCTTCCTCCTCCTCCTTTTTAACTCCTCAAATGGCTCATTGATCGATAAGATCAAAACACCATGAACCCTAGAACTGCAAATCTAGATAATGGGCCATCGTATAATGAGTTCTTTGCATCTGGGTTGCGGTTAAAATCTCAATAAGCCTACCGGAATTTCTGGGTTCAGTTCTTTCAGGAAGAGAGATTCAAGAAATTTAAGCAGTCTTGAACCAGTTGTTTAGGGCTGTGTTTAAGTTTTTGGGTTTAATTAAGATCACTCGTAAGAACACTTCTTTGTTGAAGTGTAAATGCTGGTGATTGACACTCTTTGACTTGCTTCTTGATCATGGCTAGGCGTCATGGGTGGCAACTTCCTGCTCATACATTTCAGGTTCACATATCTACAACTTGTCTTTACTTTGATGGGTTCGGGTGCTGTAATGTGAGTCTTGTTAGGCTACTTAATTCTAAATTTGACTCTTCCGTGAGCAAGGAAATTTTTCTGAGATTTTTGGTTTGCTATTTTCATTTGTTAAATAATTTATGGGGGGGCCATTTTTTTTTTCGGACTTTTATTTTTGTCCGTGTAGTTTATTAACTGAGAAAAATCTACTCGTCCCCAGCCCTGGGTGTTTCTTGTGAAGGGAAAGGTTGACTGCGGATTGCGGTGTCTCTTTCATCTTGATTCTCACTTTTTCTTTTTCCAATAAAATATCAGTTATCAAAATTTTGCGGTTACTTCGTTTATTTTCTTTTCCTTGTTTTCTGGGGTTTTCAGGGATAGTTTTTTATTTTGTGCTTTTGAAGGTTTCTGAAAGCCGAGTCGCGTGCTACTGAACATGATCTCTATCAACGGTTCTCTATTGTTGTGTTTCTAATTAGACATCTCATAGTTTTCGTAATATGGGAGGGGATTTCCAATCATGGTAATAAGGGTCTTAATTAAATATCCCACATATGGATATACTGGAGAATAAATTTTGCAATTTGGTGCTCACTTTAAAATATCTTGTTCTAATTCTAGGTTCTTACGTGCTTTCTTGGATGTTCATCTGGATAGAACTTTGTATTCTTAACTTCTTAAAATGGTTTGACATGGGTCCCATTAGTTCAGAGCTAGGCATGGTTATTGAAGCATGATACAGTTGCAATATGATGGAGATATGACAACACATGAATTTCCCCAAAAAGACAGGGATATGTATTCCAAAAAAGATAGGGATAGGACACAGTTGCTAAAAGCATACATTTTTAGTTTTTATATTTTTTAGAATTCCTCAAAAGAAAAAAAAAATGAAAAAGGAAAAAAGGTAGCATGTAACATGTGTATAAATGATCGAGGAAAAGAAGAACCTTTAAGAAAGTAGCTTTTCTCCTTGGAAGAGCAGGGATGGAAGCAAGAGGGAAGCTTGAGAGAGCAGAAGTTGAGATATTGATGCTGTTTGCTCTTGACATTGATTTTACATCTTTGAGTTTTGAAAAAAGCAACTGCATGCCCAGAATAAGCCAAGGATTATCTGAGAATACAAATACTAATATAATATAAATAGAGATAATTTTTTTTTGAAAGTGTCTGAGGACTATTGGAGTGTAGTTGTATCTCTTACTTAAATGATACAGATATGTCACCTTTGGACTAGTATCCGTTCTTCCTTGTCACTGAGAGCTAATGGCTATGACACAGTTCCTTTTTCCTTTGTTGTGTTGTCTGAACTTTTAATTCTAAATATAGTAGGATACTAAATTATGAGCTGGATCTGTTCACGATGGTTGTGCTTTATAACTATTAGTACAAATATACACAAAGCACATGGAAGCCTTATTTTTTGGTAATTGTTTCTGCTTATATGCTTTGACATACATCATCTTCTGTATTTCTAAATCTGGACTTTTGCTGAGCTCCACTTTTGCTAATGAGGTTACTTTAAATCGTTTTAGGGCCCACTTAATTGTGTAAGAAATATTTTCTTAAATATGTAATATAGTAGATGATATGATTCTTCTGCACTAACTTTTCAGTTTCTGAACCTCATGTTCTGACTGTAAGTATTGCTGGCTTTTAGGTTGTGGCGATCACTGTTTTCTTCCTGTTGTCCGTTGCCTTCTATGCATTTTTTGCTCCCTTTCTAGGGAAGGATATCTATGAATACATCGCAATTGGTGTGTATTCATTCTTGGTGAGTGCAGAAGGGGCCTATATGATTTTATCTTTATAAGATAAAGCCACTCATTTTCCTTTCCAATCCTTTTATTTTATTTTTTCTCATTACTTGTGACTCTTCTTTCAGGCACTCTGTGTGTTCATTCTCTACGTTAGATGCACAGGTATTGATCCTGCTGATCCTGGAATTCTTATTGAAGCTGACAATGCTGTGACCCATAGATCGCAGAACACTGAATTGCCTGGTTAGTTTATGCATTTATCTGTCTAATGCGTATCAATTGAAATATCAAGTGTGAACATTTCTGGGCACTCAGGGGATGCTTGACTAAATGTTTGGTCTGAGCTCATTGCATATCACCAAGGTTTCTGCAGTTCTGCCCATTGGCTCTTTAAAACAGATAAATGATGATTAGACCTCTATGGTTTAAGAATTAAGAAAGCTCAAAACTTGAATAGAGCATGGACTGGATCTTAGTCCTTTTTAATGTCTAAAATGATTTACAATGATTACCATTCTGCGATGCTAGATTGTCACTTTTGATAGCTTACTGGTGTCCGATCAGGAAACTTATCCTCTATTGAGGAGCCGAACAAGGTTGGGTTGAAGGATGGAGAAAAATCTGAATGGTATAGCTCAAGTTTCTGTGCCAGAATTGCAGGTCTCCTTTGTGGTTGTGTTGTGATAGAAGATTGCCGCAAAGATGATGATAATTTGCAGGAGCAAAATGGAGAGGAAGATGCTTTATTCTGCACCCTCTGCAATGCTGAGGTATAAAAGGTTTTTATAACTTAAAAATATTGCAAGTCTACAGCTTTCATGGAGGTTTTATGATCCAGATGCTACTTTCCCTTTCATCCGTTGGATAAATTCTTCTTCTACTTCCTTTTGCTCCCATTGTGTGAAATTAATCTTCAGCAAGGAACTATTTTCTTGGAGTTTCATGGAATTTTTTTGACTGCTTCTGTCTTTCGACTAATGATTGCATAAAATATAATCATGGATAAAATCAGCTTGTGCTGTCTTACTCTAAAACAGAGCTGTACAAACTAGGAATTGGATATTTAGATTGTATTTGCTCCAAAATGAAAGATGGGTTAATACAATATCGTGAATCTTTGGCATTGCCAAGTTTGTTTTTTCCCCTAACTGTTCCTTTTCTTTTGCTATTTTCTTATTGGATGCTACAAAAATTTCACTTATTTTTTAACATTTTTAGAAAGATTTTATATTCTTCTACTATGGAAATGAAATTCATGGCTGCATATGTTACAAGGAAAATACTTTTTTAGCCATCTCTTTCTTAATTTCCCCTTAAATGCTGACACATTTTCTTTTAAAGTTTATTCTGCATAAAGTAAAACTGTATTAAGAAAGGTCATTCAGGAGAGCTCTTTACTCTTGCAGGTTCGCAAGTTCAGCAAACATTGCAGAAGTTGTGATAAATGTGTTGATGGATTTGATCATCACTGCAGGGTAGGTTTGCAATAGTATCTATTGGATGGTTATGAATATCCCTTTTTGCTGCACTGTAAAGTTATTCTTTTCAATGCACGGAAGAGAAGATTACAAGTATGCAAAGTGTGTAAAAAAACACGAGCACTTCTTACTGTAGGAATGCTTTCTGAGATTGCTATTGCTTCACACGTTGGAAGTTTCACTGTGCTATGAGTAGATACCTTAAGATTTCGTCCTTTTTTTTTTCTCCATTTTAAGACTGAATATCATGGTTATACTTGCAACTTGTGCAGTGGCTAAATAACTGTGTGGGGAGGAAAAACTACATCAGTTTTGTATTCCTAATGGCAGCAAGCCTTCTTTGGGTAAGTTTTAAGTAGTATGTGGTCTTTGACTTGGCACTCTATCCCTCTAATTTACATGCATTTCTACATCAGCTTGTTTTTGAATGTGGGGGTCGGCATCATGGTCCTTGTTCGATGCTTTGCTAATAGAAAGGCTACAGAAGATCAGATAACCGAAAGGCTTGGAGATGGATTCTCTCGACCACCATTCGCCTCAGTTGTGGTATATTGTTTGACCTATATTCTCTATTTCTTGTTATTTCTTGTTCAACTCTCTGAGATGAATCACTAAAGTAAAAAACCAATTGTTCAGAGGTTTAGCTTCTGGTATGTATTCTGTTTGCTTATACTCTGACATGATCTATTTGATTTGCAAATTTAAACTTGCCAAGCACTTCGTTCTTGTGATCATAAAAGAGTTGTGCAATTAAGTGGGTTTCTACTATAATAACTACCAATGCAGACTTTTAGTGTGCCAGAAAAATATAATGTTAAATTACTTTTCCTGATATGCTTGAAATTCTAAGCTCTTAATGGTGTATTTTGCTCCAGTGTTAGTAGCATAGTTTTACTGCAGGTTGAGTTACCTCAAACCATATCCTAAGACATTAATTTTGGGTTCTTGTGTCTTTTTCAGGCACTATGTACAGCTGTTTCCTTTCTTGCTACTGTTCCTCTTGGTGAACTGTTCTTTTTCCACGTAATTTTGATTAGAAAGGTTCGTTCTCTGTCTGTCTGCCTGTCTCTCTCTCTCTCTCAGGATGTGTCTCTCTGTGAGAAGAACAAGATGTTACATGTTATGAAATTTTCTTGCAGGGTATCACAACCTACGAGTATGTTGTTGCTATGAGAACACAGAGTGAACCTCCTGGGCCCTCAATTGATGGAGAAGAACAGCAGAGCTTGCCATCATCACCAACAAGTTCTGCTGTGACTGCAGTTAGTGGAAGAAGTTCAGTTGGAATGGGTTTGCAATATAAGGGTTCTTGGTGCACTCCTCCTAGAATCTTTATGGACCATCAGGTATTGATGCCTTTCTTACTGAGTGTTTTCATGCGCACAAACTTATATTTTTGCTTTCTTCTGTCCACTAACTGAATTTTTTTCTCTTTTATTTCCTTCTTTTTATTGTCTGCTAAATAGAGATTATAGATGATAGTGCTGAACTCTATTGCAGCACCAGTTCCTTGTAAAAGCAACAGGCTTGGCCATACAAAATCTATAAAACTCTATTCCTAAAGCAACCTAATTATTTTAGACATGCATTAAGATTATTCAGACATCAGAGGTTTCTTAGAAGAATGGACTATATTTGAAAAGATCTTTTGTTAACTATTTTAATATTTGTTGTGAGAATGTATTAATATCTTCTGGAAGAAGGGTTCCAGGCAGGGAAATACAAAAGGGGATAAGACTGAGGAGATAGCAAGTCATCAGGGAGTCAAACAATAATTCGTCCAGTGACTAACATATATGATATCACGGGCAACATGCAGGGCAAAAATGTTTGCCGTGGATTATTTAACACTCTTAAATGCATCCATAGTTTCTGCTAAATGTATTCTTAGGTCTTGCCAAGAAACAAAATGAAGCATGTCCATGAAGATGTCTGTTTATAATTTGTTTGTAGTTAAAAGATATATCTACATGCATGATGAATTTGTCAACTTGAAATGTTACAAGTTGATTTAGTCTGCATACTTTTATGCCAGCTATTTTATGTCCCACTTTTTGATTGTCTAGTGATATCAGGTTTCTTGAAACTTCTTGTAACTGACTTTTGTAAGTATTTCATGAAGAGAGAGTCAATTGAAATCTTGCTGGATAATATGACAATTTATTAGTTGTATTGCAGCATCCTAACATTATTTTATTTAGGACAGGCGTTGTATTTGCATCCAGTCTAGATGTTTAGAGCTTATGATTTAAATCTTAAAATGAAAAAGAATTAAGATTGGCCTATTACTGATCTTATTTGTAGGATGAAATTATTCCTCATCTGGAGCCAGGAAGGTTACCATCCACAGTTGATCCGGATGCAGTACAAGCTGACAAGGGTAAAAAAGTTGCCCAGCGTCCTGTTCGAATCAGTGCATGGAAGCTTGCAAAACTAGATTCTAATGAGGCAATTAAAGCTGGTGCTAAGGCTAGAGCTTCATCATCTGTACTACGCCCAATGAGCTCTAAACATCATCAGTATGATGCCGATTATGTATCTAGCACCAATTTGAGTGGTAAAAGCAGTCCAACCAGTACAAATCATGGATTTTATGAAAGGAATGCTAAAGCAGGGACTTCAAGGTTATCCTCAAACAAGAGCTCATATCCACCAAGTCGAGCAAGCAGGGAGGACATTGAAACATGTGGTCACAGCATTAGTAATTTAAGCAGTCCCCTTGCAGCTAATCTCACTCCTCCACTGGGAGGACAGGGATCTTCAAACAGAGACCACTTCAATCCAATGTATCAATCATCAGCTGATCAATCACCTTTGTCAACCAGAGCAGCTGATAGAAATGAAGCCCCTGTTGGCAATAGTCTGACTCAGATCCCTGCAAGGAGAAACAACCCAAATGTCACAGAAAACTCAAAGTCTTCAGTATTCTGGGATCAGGAGGCCGGGCGCTTTGTGTCTGCTGCCACCAGGAGCACCAGTTCTTCCTCTCAGTTGTCTGGAGCTGAGCTCACGTACACAGGTCAATCAATCTTCTTTGGTGGTCCTCTTGTGAATGATCAGTTAGGCAGAGGGGCAAGGACTGGCAGCTCATTGCCGGCTGGTCAGCAACGAAGTTCCAGCTCTAGTTACTACCAGCAGGGTAGATCTCAGAGGGGTGGCCAGCTTCCTGTGTTTGTCCCTAGTGATTCCCAGCAAAATCAATTTTCTTCTCGGTTTCAATGAGATGATTGATTTATTTCGCGAATATAGAGCTAGATTTACATTCCATCTTAGCAATTTAGTCTTTCACTTAATCCTTTGATTTACATTGCCAGCCAAGCCATAGTTTTTGTTTTGATAACATGCATCGAGGAGCTTCCTGACAAATTTAAAATTTGTCTAACAAAATTTAAGGCCAAAAAAAAGAATACTGTTAATCATGGCAGAAATATATATATATATATATATATATATATATATATGTTTCGTTTTGATTTAATAGCAGATGACTTTGCTTTACCCACTGGGCAATGACTTTAGATTGTGAATTGCGATGCAATATAAAGAAACTAAATTAAAATGTTGAATCGAAACTTAGTAGGTTAGATACTTTTCATTGGTTTGAAATATTTTTATTTTGTAACATTTACTACAATTTTATAGTATTAGGTTAGATTATGAGAAACATTTTTTATAAGATTTAATATATAATAAAAAATAAAATGAAAGTCTTGGCTTGATTCCTTTTATCTCTAGGAAAGAAGTTTACACCTATATTCTATCTTACTATCAAACTAAAATTATTACTTGATTAAATTTTGATCACTTGTTACCTCAAAAAAAAAAAAAAAAAAGGTCAAATTGATCACTTGTGCTATCAATCTATACATACAAGTTCTTTTCTTGTGGTCATATTTTAACCTTATTTAACTACATCCCTATTAACACTCGTTAACACTGTTTCACTATGTCAAACCTTGTAATTCATTGTCAAGATAATGATAAAAATCATATGAACTTTAGTTTCCTATCCGTACAATCCCGGTTCAGTTTCGTTACAACTTCCTCAAGCCGGGCTCCCATTGTTATCATCCATCATTTCATACTTGGGAAGCAAAAAACAGAATGCTCCCTTTGCTCATCAACAATAATGTTAATCACTTGATTTTCCCAATTTTGATCGTTGGGTTGCCATAACTTACAATAGACTTTTCTTGCATTCTTGAGCAATTAGATCTGCCATTTGTTGAGAAAGAATATGGCCGGAGGAGGGCGATCAGGGAGAGATCTAGATGCCACTCCGACATGGGCTGTTGCATTAGTCTGTGCCATCATTGTTGTCATCTCCACATTGTTGGAGAAAGTTCTTCATCTTATAGGGGAGGTAACCTATAAAATTTTTTCTTTGTTTTCTCTTTGCAAATGCTGAATCATGACTATTCACAATAACTTGTCTATAAACATGAGATGAAGGCTTCAGGCCGGGATGTTTAATGCTTTGTTACTGCTCAAACATGGATAGATTAGTCTATCTAAGCCATCACTGAATCCTGAGACAAAACTATAATTTATTGCCTAAAAAAGATCCTTAGTCCACCTGTGTATCTAATGTTTCTCATTTGTGTGCATAAAGGGATAAATATCAATTTTTTTCTTGGGATGTTTGATGATGTTTGCCAGAAAGCAACCACAGTTGCATTTTTGGTTTTGTATTTTCAGAATGGTCTGTAAATGTTTGAATTGAGCTTTGACTAAATCCAATATCATTGAACTAAGTGATAGTAATGTTTTTGGCATAGCAAATTGTGCCTTTTACCCATTCTAATCAGCCCAAGACTTTCCTAGTAGTTGGAATAAGCCAGAAATAAATGATGCTTGCTCTTGTAGTGATGCTGATATTAAACTTTGTTTCAGGCTTTTGAAAAGAAAAAAAAGAAAGCTTTGGTTGACGCTTTGGAGAAAATTAAAACTGGTAAGAATTCAGATTTGTTTCCTTTGAAACCTATCCCTCATAATAATTAATCTTTCACTTCACTTACATTCATGCAGAGCTTATGGTTCTAGGGTTTATTTCCCTAATTCTGACATTTGGCCAGAACTACATTGCCCGAATTTGCATCACTGAAAAGATTGCCAATACTATGTTACCATGCCCCTTAAAGGAATCTGCTGCTAAACATTCTCCTTCTAAGGGTGAGGGAGAACATCACAGGAGGCTTTTGTGGAATGAGCACAGGATGTTAGCAGCTGACAGTCCAGCAGCAGAATGTTCAAAGGTAGGAACAAGGAATTCCCCTATTGTCTTGCCTGGTATATTTCTAGCTAGATAAATAAAGTTTTTTCCTTAAACAGTGAATTAAAGAACTGAATTTCCACCTCAAATTGGTTTTATAATTTTTGTTAGATCAAATTCTCCCCAACTAAATGGACAGTTTTTTGAACACTGAACTGACTTATAGTTTTGATGACAGGGGCATGTGCCAGTTATATCTATCAATGGATTACATCAGCTACACATCTTCATTTTCTTCTTAGCAGTATTCCATGTTATTTTTGGTGCAACAACAATGCTCCTGGGAAGATTAAAGGTGAATTTGTTTCCTTTTTCTCAGAACAAGGGGGGGAAATAAATTCAAACTAGTCCTATATTTCTTTATTTGTCTTAGTATACTTTCCTCATGATAAAGATGGAACTGCCTATGTTAATAGTCTTGATCTGAATCTTTGTCTTTATTCAACATGATTTACCTGGGTTGTTTACTTGTGATTTTCTTATGCTAAGATCCGCGGGTGGAAGGAATGGGAACGAGAGGCAGCTAAGGATGATGCTTCCAATGGTAAGTGGGAGGTTGCATATTATTTGAAAACTCATCTCTGCTTGTGGGATACATGTTTTGCATTTTTTTTTCCCTTTTCTAATTGCTTACTGGCTCTCTGGATACTTCGATCTATGACTAGATGGTCAAAATATCAATCACTTCTACTGATGACTGTGTCCCCCTGCCCTCAATTTTTTCAGATCCTTCAAGGTTTAGGCTAACAAAGGAAACATCTTTTGTGAAAGAACATGCCGGCAGTTTCATGACCAGAACGCCTATTCTATTTTACATTGTAAGAACAATGATCTTGGGTTCAACCATTCTAGCTGAAATTAGAAGATGCAAAATTTGCAAATTTAAGCACCTTCTCTTTTTTAATCAAATTCTGCCGGTAGTTACAAATTTAAGAGTGCAACACTTAGTATTTTCATTGCTTTGCAGTTTATCTTCTTTTGTTCATCCTTAGATTAGATTGACAGTTAATACTCTCAATAATTACAGGCATGCTTTTGGCGACACATTTTTAGGTCTGTTCGTAAAGCTGATTACCTGACTATGCGCCACGGATTTATCTCAGTGAGATTTCAGATAACCCAGAATTTCTCAGTTCTGAATATGCAGACTCTCTTTTTTGAACTTTATGACTTTCTTTAGGTTCATTTGGCTCCTGGAAGTAAATTTAACTTTCAAAAGTACATCAAAAGGTCATTGGAAGATGATTTCAAGGTTGTGGTTGGAATCAGGTAGGCATTTCTTATTCATTATAGCAATGTACTTGCAGTCTATCCTAGAAATCTTGCTTTGGGACTATGTTCTATTGTGCTAAAAAATTAGATTCTTCTCACTAAATGTGTTGGTGGTGCTTTCCAGTCCACTACTCTGGGCATCTGCAGTGATATATTTGCTTCTTAATGTACACGGTGGGTTTTTTTTTCCCTTCTCATTTCCATTTTTAAGTTTATCAGATCAGATGCTGTTTAAGAAACAAGTTATCAACATTTATCTACATTTAAATGTATATTTTTTTTAATTCATCATATCTTTTATTTGTTTCAGGATCACAGATCATGTTTTGGTTGTCTATAATGCCATTCGCGGTAAGAACATTCTTCTTTCTGTTTTAGCATTAATTTTGTTTTGGTTCTTAATCAATTGTCATATCCAGTGCCCCTTCCTCGAAAAATGGGGTAGAGAGGAATAACTAACACTTATATTGGTTAAAGACAATCTTAGCAGTTGGTACAAAGCTTCAGGCAATTATAACACAGATGGCTGTTGAAATCCAAGAAAGGCATGCTGTAGTCCAGGGAATACCCCTAGTTCAAGTCTCTGACAGACATTTTTGGTTTGGATGGCCTAAATTAGTTCTTTATCTTATCCATTTGACCCTCTTTCAGGTATTCAAGTTTTGCATCTTTTTTCTTCACAGGAAATCTTCTTGCATTCTTGCATAACTACTCCCTCCTTATCCATCTTTGACATTGTGTGGATGAGTAATAACTATGGACTGCATCCAATGAATCTTCTTCTTTGAACATGAAACTTCTATAATGTGTGAGGGATCTGTTTCAATTTCGACAGAGAGAATCTCTCAAGAAATACATTTAAGTAATTTAATTCCTGCAATAGAGGAGCATTTTTTTTGTCTTCCTTTTGGATGATAACAACTCTAACAGAATTTCTTTCCTCTATTGTACCTGTTCAGAATGCATTCGAGATAACTTACTTTATCTGGATAACGGTATGGAAAAACTTTATTTTACTCTCCTTTTCCTTATTCATGTCTTCATTACTGAATCTACTAAGTATACTTTTCCTGGTGCAGTATGAGTTTGGATTGCATTCTTGCTTTCATGACAACCTCGGTATTTCCCTGGCAAGAGTTGCTACTGGGTAAGTCTTGTGTATGAGAGGGAACTCCAATTCAGAATTACTTTCATAACAACATTCATTCTGAATATAGCTATCATTGTGGAAATATACCTTAAGAGGGCGAGTTTTTCAACTTATACTCCATAAAAACATAGTGATCGTTAATTTTTTGGGTTCATTTTGCCATACATCGTTTCTATAAGCTTCATTTCTGTTTAAGTAAATGAAGAAACCTGTTTTGAGCAGGATGGGAGTCCAATTTATGTGCAGCTATGTTACACTTCCACTTTATGCTCTAGTTACGCAGGTGTGTCATTTTTCTGATCCGCTTCTTTATTGAAATTTCATCTATCATATAAACTCTCAATTGCATCTTGCTGCTTAGCATAGCAATTTATATTAGATGATTTTACTTAAAATTGAGATATGGTATTTTCCTCTCTGGCTTTCTCAGATGGGATCAACAATGAAGAGATCAATTTTTGATGAACAAACTTCCAAGGCTCTAAAGAATTGGACCAAGAATGCCAAAAAGAAAAATGTAGTGAAGCCAGAAACATCTGCAACAATGACACTAGGTGGGAGTGTTGACTATGATTCTCCTGATAATTCTCCACAAATGCAATATCAAAGTAAAGGTGATCCTGGCCAGTCTTCTCAGGGGACTGCTAACATCACTGCCAGTGTGGATATCCGTGGAGAAAATCTATCTCCCAGGAAAAATGTGCACAGTGGTGGCCGTGATCTACTCACAGGCCCTTGATTTGGGGTGAAACCTGAAAATGGAAATAGTCTGGCTTGTAGGCAGTGACATCATTGATTGGAACTTGGACCTAACAAATTCTGATCTCTGAGCCTGATAGGTTGAGGTCGAAACGAATAAAGTTCTGCACCTCTTTGAGCCTGCACTCTTGTCATTTGGGATCGTTTTATTGATGCAAAAATGAGTGCATACCATGAGGCGTATAGCTGATTGCCTCATTTGTACAAAAAACTTAAATAGAACAACACAGTTTTGAGTTGTTTTCATGTAGCATGCAATCAAATAGCACACCACAGTTTTTAGCATTCATTTAGACACACTCTAATAAGGCTTTTCCTACATAATTATGCTGCCTTTTCAATTCATCTACCACTTCATTTTCTTGGCCAAAGGTGGTATTAATCAAACAAGCCAGTGCCCCTGAGCTTTTCTAAATGGTAAGGCAAACTCGTTTTGGTATGCAAGTTTCCTTATCATCATGGTATGTCTTCATTTTCTTGTCTTCATAGTAAGAAAATTTAATTCTCTTCATTGTGAATCACAAAGACAATAAAGCAAAGAGGGAAACTATGAAAAATAATACGCTTTACTGTAAAGTTAATAATTTATATATGAACGTTAGAGAGATTGTCAAGACATTGGACAGTTCAATGATCTTAACTCTACCACTTACTCAAACCATCAATGCACTATAATATAATTAAGATTAATTAGATTCAATCAATCAAGTTCAATAGACAAATCAAATACATTGTCAATGTTGAAATGAGGACTATTGAGTATTGAGGTAGTTTCACGCTCTATTTTTCCTTAGACATGGTCTCCATTAAAAAAGAAAAGAAATTGACCCCTACCATTAGACAGTATATAGTGTTGGTCCTTCTGGAAGCAGAGCCTTACACAAAAGTGGTCAACCTTTACCTTCTAGAAGTCTAGCAGAAATACGATTGAGTGAGTGACCTTTGGGGTGTATGTGGAGTTACTCCTTTCATCGTCGAATATCCATTTTTGTAGATAAACAAAAATAAGGCGGAACAAATTGGGAGTAGTAGAATACGGATAATTTGGTTGTTCTATAGGTGTGGCAATCCAATAACTATGGCTTCAATTCAATGTAGCATTTCTTCTCATTGTTTGGAACCCATTACCAGCCTCACAACAAGAAATCTAGCCAAGCAAGTTGTTTTACAGTTACCCATTTCGAGAAGGTCCATAATTTTGATCTCGGTGCTTCCTTTAGGCCTCATCTTGTCACCCCACCCATTGCTGGCTAGAGAGAGGCGCAGCAGGAAAGCCATCCCACTTGAAGATTATTTCACCAGCTGTTAGTCTCTCTTCTCTGTTACTTTTGCTTTGTGAGTCTTTGTATTCTTGTTCTTTGGATGAATTCAGTGATGCTTCTGGCTCTTGCTTTATGAATGTTTGTGTTCTCGTTCTTGAAAATTAAATGATATTTAGTGATTCTTCCTGGGTTTCTTCAATTTGGGCTTCTTAAATTAAAGTTGGGAATGAGATTTGTAACTTGTTTCGCGGAGAATTTTCTTGATTGTGGACGAGAAGGCAATTGGTAAACCTTCTCTCATATTACTGATTCCCTTTTCGTAGTTTTTTTTTTCTCTGTGATAAATATTCCCATTTCGTAGTTATGGGAGAAGAAGCTGAGAAAGCATTTTTCTGGCGTATGCAATTGTGGATAAAGCTCATATCATGTTTATTGTCCTCCTCACATTAAGGGCATCCTTTTCTTTCTTAAATATTTAAAAACTGCGTCTTTCACATATATTTTGATCACTTCTGGTTTTCAAAATTCTTTTGTTTATAGTTCTCTTCATACTTTTTCCCTATTGTGGAAAAGAGGCAGAAAGAGAAAGAATGCCTCTTCAAAATTCTTTCGGTGATAATTCCTTCCTAATATATTGTACTGGTGAAGAGATGCAGTTCTGGTTGATAGCTAGGAGGTATATAGAACAACAGTATTTCTGTTTAATGAGAGTTGAATAAAATTATAAAGCTTTAAATTTCTATAGTGCATGTCTTCAGTGGAAAAGCTTTCTTTGGTTTTCTTTCTATGGTTTGTAATGGATGGATAGGATAAAGAAATACAGTACAAAATATTGGTTTACCCCATTGGAGCATTTCTGGAGTGAACTTTCTCTGATGGTTGCTGCTGCTATGGTTTTCAAATATAAATGGTTTGGCAAGTAGAATTCTGATTGTTCTGTGGGTTGAGATGATGCTAATGTCTTCACCTGGTGGAAATACTTGCCTTCTCTGGTCCTAGCCCTAAAGGATCTGCTGAGTCCAGACAGATTATGTAGACTTGTTGAAGAATCAGTAACATGGGAAAATCATTGAAAACAAAAATGCCTTAGCATAAAAGGAGCAAGAATCTTTCACCAAAACAACCCTCAGGCCCCACCCCAGAAAAAAAGTAAAAAGGAAAAAAAAAAGGTAGAAGTAAAACACACACACCTGCCCCTTTTTCTATCTTTTTCATTTTAGGGATCGTATTATAAATGCTTGTCACTTGAAGTGTCCCGCTCAGGATCTCTGTTGAGAATATACATGCATTCATCTTAATGGATAGGGTAAAGTTTATATGAAGGACATCCATAGAAAATTTCTAGGAATCATGAGAATGCTGTAGCTGTTGCTGTTGTATCTCTGATGGATCCATGACAGTGCACTTGTCTGATAAAATCAAACCGGTTATTTTCTCGAGTGCATGTCTGATCACTCCAATTAGAATAGCATTATAAGCTAGCTCCGAATTAGTAGCATGGAGAAGTAATTAGCATTAGTAATCTGTCTTGTCTTACCTTTCACTGAAAATTTTATTCTGATCAGCTGACGGGATAAAATATTATGATGTATCTGAAGGAAAAGGTCCTGTTGCTGAAAAAGGGATGACAGTGCAGGTCCGTCTGAAGTTGACTTTCATCTGCTTCTAATGATGGAATCAGCCTGACCTATGTCTCACTACTGTCCTTACAGGTGCATTTTGACTGTTTATACCGTGGCATTACTGCAGTGTCAAGTCGAGAATCTAAGCTTTTGGCTGGAAACCGCATAATTGCTCAGGTTCTTTGTTTTTCATATTAATAATCTGAACAAATGGTAGTGAATGGGAAAATTACTAACAAATTTGTTTTGCACGTAGCCTTATGAGTTCCAGGTTGGGGCTCTACCAGGAAAAGAGCGTAAGCGTGAATTTGTGGACAACGCAAATGGTCTATTCTCTGCACAGGCTGCACCAAAACCTCCAAAGGCCATGTACACTATAACTGAAGGAATGAAAGTTGGGGGAAAGGTGAAGGCTTTCTTTTCTTCTATAGAAGAATGTTCAATTGATCACATTTTTTGTCTGTCCAAATTAGCTGTCTCTATTTAACTAGGTGACCAATTATTTTAACAGTTACTGGGCTTTTATTCTTTGCAGCGTACTGTGATTGTTCCTCCAGAAGCTGGTTATGGCGAAAAGGGAATGAATGAGATTCCGGTACTACCTCTAATAATTGGCCAATCGTTTTCAAAGTTCTAAAACATGATTCACACAATTTCTTTCTTCATGCAGTAACTTTAGTGCTGGCTAATTTACGATACTTACATTAGTTTGCATCCCATATCTATTAGATTTGATGAATACAGAGTTAATTTTCAAACTATAGGCAATGTGGCCACCAGAGTATCTGAAGTCTTTAATTAATTGATATAGCAACTAGCTTCTGTAAGTGCTATTAAAACAGGAATGCTTCTTATTTGCTCGATTGGAATCAATCTTCCAGTGGACGTTGAACGTGCAACCATAAAACTAATATAGCATTGGCAGTACAGATGATTTACTATTTAAAAGAAAAATAAAATTTATGCTTTAGTATAGAGTACAGAAGAGAATTTCACTATGTTAGAATAACAATATGCCTACCTAATCAATAGCATTTGCTGCTAATTTCACTATGTTTCTTGAACTAATTTTGCAGCCAGGAGCTACATTTGATCTGAATATTGAACTTTTAGAAGTAAAACCACCGGAAGGGAAGTGAGAGATGCATCTGAACCTCAAAGATTTAATGTACATTGTTCAAGACGAGATCGAACTTCCTACTTGGTTGAAAAAAATGATACCTATGCCACGTTGTTCAGAGTGGCACTAAGAAGGCGGAGTAGACCAATTTCTTTGTCCTACATTCATTCTTTCTTCTGTTTACTACTGACTCATAACATAGAAAAGTATTCATAGACATGTTATTTTTGATGAAACATAGACTAATCAACCATACTAAGAATTCTTTCATCTTCTCTAGTTATCCAATCCTCAATATTGGGATCCCAGTTGAATGTAAAGCGGAACTTCTTTGTTGGCATGATTACTCGCATCCGCGGTCTCCTTGATTTCTTGATGGGCTGCTTCTGCACAATGCAAGAATCTTCTTCCTTCTTGCTAAGCTCTAGCGCCTGCTTATGAGATGGATCTTCTTCTGGTTTCTTGCTACTCTTCATTGTTGGCAAATCTTCTCAGGGTTTTAGAGGAGACAGAATGGGGTTCTTGATACTGCTGAGACGAGACCAAACTGTTATTTTGTGTCTGAAAACTGAATATGAGAAACTTTTCCTCAATTATCTCATATATATACAGACAGAATCCTAGGAGGAGTAGGATTTGGTTGTGTTCCGAAACCTACACGGACTAGAATTTCTTGATGATCAAGGAACCTGATCTTAGAAATGCTTTAATGTGTTCCAAACTTCCATATCTTGAATCCTTCTGGAAGTCAAAGATACGCAGCAGGTGTGGTACAATATGCATGTCAATCTTTCTAAAATTTTCCATAACTTGAGACCCTTTTTAAATAAAATAATATATATTTACAAATAGCATTTGATTTTTATTTTCTTGATAAACACTCTAGCTTTTTTAGTATTTCATTAAATAAAGTTTCTACAGTTTTAGTTTTTTTCTGTTATAAAAAAAAAAATTACTTACGGAATGGAGTTTTAGGCTTCTAAAGAAAAATTTATAATTAATATAATATTTAAAGAGAAAGACTACAATATGTTTTGACAAAAAATCAATATTAAATATGTTTAGTGTTAAAATGTCAAAACTTAATAGTTGGAGAGTTTAATTAGGCTTCTTATATATTGCCTTCATCACTTTCTATCACTTTTTATAAGATGCATTAAACAAATTATTTTATCCTTTTATAGTTATTGTGTATGTAATTTTCAAATTTACTCCTGCTTTATTGAGAGAGAAAAAGATATAACAAATAATTCATTTTTGAAAAAAGATTAAAATAAATAAGGATATAGTGCAAAATAAAATAATTTATTAATCTGTTTGAAATTAGCTAAAACGTTTTATAAAAATGGACAAATGAAGTATGATTTTTATATTGAAAATAATAAGTAGAATACTCTAATGATTATATTATTAAGAAGGGTATAATAGGGAGAATAATAAATATTACTTTGATTTCATTTTATGACAAGTAAAAAAAATAAAATCTTTATTTTGTGACAAGTAGAGTAGTACATTTTTTTCTATTTCTTCCAAATATATATTGTACCAAAAACTATTTATTTATGTTTTACATATAAATCTTAGAAAATTTTACACAAAATTATTAGTTATTTTACAAATTTTGGTAAGTATTTATTGACTTTCTTTAAACATTATGCTTACTTATCTCTTTTTTCTTTGCTTTCATTCCAAACATTATACATGTGTTCTTTCTTAATTTTTAAAGTAATGACTAAGTTCTTCGATCTTCAAAAAGTTTGATGCTAAAAACTATTATACTTGTAATTTTTAGTTTGAGTATAAAAATCTAAAAACAATTTATATTTTAAAACAAAAGTAGTATAGTAGTAAAATGGATGTGCACTTTTTTATGTGAAATCTAATAGGTTTCTTAACTTTATTTTAAATCTCAAAGAATTTTTGAGATTTGAAAGAATGTCAACAAACATTTCTTGTAAAAAATATTAAATATTGTTTTAAAATATTGAAAGAATGATTTGAAAATTTGATTTTATTACTTCCCTCTCAAAATTAAATATTTATTTTTAAATAATATTTTAAATTAAATATCTAAGTTATTACATAATTTGTAAACCCCACATTTTATAGACGAATATCACCACTGTCCACTGCTTACCTAATGCCATAAACCTCCAATAATAGATAAATTATAGTTCCATTAAACAAGCTTGGAGAAATAAAAGGGTTTCTTTCACGCATCAACCAAATTCATCTAAAATAATACATTATTAATTTAGTCATTTTAAAAATTAACAACTAAATAAATAAAAACTTATATTCTCACAAAAAATTCTAATAACAAGTCAAACTCTTTCGAATTTTCACATCAAACTTGTATTTAGTGCATATTTACTAAAAACATAAGCATCTCATTTTCATTTTCCTATAAATACAATAACCTAACAATCCTGAACTTATTTACAATTATCCCCCCCCCCCCGGTAATAATTAATTAAAAGGTAATAAAAAAATTTGTTTATATGAATATTTTTGTAATAAAGAAATTTTGTAAATAAATATTTTTATTAAGAACAATGAATTTATTTTCAAATTAAAATTCCAAACCTTCAAATTCGTTGGGAACACCCCTTGAATTGGGAATTCACTAGAATACACCCCCAAAAGCATCCTAAACCCCCGATAGTGAGACTACTGGACTCCGACGTTCTCCTCTATCTCTCGGCGGCGATCTTCATTCGTTGTTCATTCTGATCGTCGACCCGAATGAGACCAGTGAAAATGAGAGAAATTCGTCTGGATCTGTTGATCTTGATTTTGGGTTTTTATGCGCTCTGCTCGCCTGTGCTCTCCGATCTAGTCCTATCCAAGGTTGAACGACGGGTACGTCTTCTGTCTCCCTCTGCATATGTACTTTCGGCACACATGTGACAGTGAGTTTTTTGAGTTTGACGCTTGGCTTTGGGCTTTATTCCTGTTAAAAAAAAAAAAATCATGGATTGTTATAACTAATAGTGATTTAGTGTGAAATTGGATACAATCATCAAGTGGAAATTAATTTTAAGTATAATTTTCATAGTGTTGGAATTAGATTCACTGTTCCTGTAAAATTTGTTTGCGTAGAAATTGACATTTTAAATTTTTGGAGCTTGTATACTCTTTGATCAACTCGAGTACTAGATTTTTTTTTTTTATCCTTGAGATATACATTTCAACTTTCTTCAAGTTTAGCTTTTGCAGGTTGCTGAGCCTAATAATCAGAATTTGACTTTGTAGCGGTCTTAATTTAATTAATTCGAGTGCTGGAATTGTCACTTGTAGATATGCATTTCAACTTTTCTTGAAGTTTAGCTTTTGTAAGTTGTTATTCTCTAACATAACTCCATTACAGATTGATTTGACGTCACAGATTGTGCGCTCCGTTACAACGCTGAAGGTGCATTACCAATGCCTTTTCTTCTTGATCTATTTCCTTTATCTCAGGCTTTTTGTATATTTCTCAACATATGTTATGTAGCCAGAAGGGGTGAAAGAAAGGGAACGCTTGAATGGACTTTTGAACTCATTTTTGGACTGATTTTTATCTGGGAATACTTTTCTACCAGGTGGAGAACATTGGGTCTGATGCAGTATCAGAGGTTTTGCTTCCATTTCCTGATTATCAAGCCAAGAACTTAGCCTTTTTTACAGTAACCACCAGTGAAGAGAAAGGGAAATCAAAAAGGTATTCCCACCCTCTTACTGTTCAATCTGTAAACCCTGAAGGGATGCCACCAGCATTAACTTGGTATTCGGTATCTCTACCAAAGGAATTGAGCAAAGGGGAAAGAGTGACGCTGGAGGTTAGGGCAGCATTCACCCATACACTGCGACCATTCCCTGAAAAAATAACTCAAGCTGATATCCAGCTTCTTGTATTCCAGGATAGTGCTTACTATCTCTCCCCATATACTGTCAAGGCCCAGTCACTTACTGTTAAATTACCCGAGCCTAGAGTAGAATCATACACAAAACTTGAGAACACAAAAGTTTCAGGTTCAGAGATTAAATATGGACCCTATGAGAATCTTCCATCTTTCTCATACTCACCTATTGTGATTCATTTTGTAAGCAATGCACCTTTTGCTGTGGCCCAAGAGTTGGTGAGAGAGATTGAAATTTCTCATTGGGGAAATGTGCAAATCACCGAACACTACAATCTTATCCATGCAGGTGCTCAGAGCACTGGGGAGTTCTCAAGGTATTCTCAGTTTTATTCTAGTTTCTTCTTCTGATGAAAATGAAAGCATAAATTGCATTAATGCAAGGAAGTTGTTTAAGAAAGAGGATGAGGCATCCTCAAGAAAGCAAACAAGGTGTTTATACTCGTCTCAATTATTTTAATGTCAAAATCTGATAGAAGATGAGAGAACACAAACTAAGATGTTTTATACTGTCTTTGCCATTTTAATGTAAAATATGGGAACTTTATTTTTATCATTTTCTGAAAATATCAGACTTGACTATCAAGCTCGACCCCACATTAGAGGTGCAGCAGCATTCAGGCATCTGGTTGCAAAATTACCTCCAAGAGCTCACTCTGTTTACTACAGAGATGAGATTGGCAATATTTCAACATCTAGTTTATGGGGCGATTCAACTAAGGTAATGGTTCTTTAAGGCTAGGCTACCTGTGATTCTTCTGATATTAACGAGTTTCTCTCAAATTGCAGACCCTACTGGAAATTGAACCAAGGTATCCTATGTTTGGTGGCTGGAGAACTACTTTTACGATTGGTTATGGCTTGCCCCTTCGGGATTTCTTGTTTCAGTCGGGAGGGAAGCGTTTCATTAATATCTCTTTTGGTTGCCCAATGCATGAGTTGGTTATTGACAATCTCATTGTGAAGGTATAGATTTTCTAGCATTTCAGTGTTCATATCAGAAGATCAGCAATGAAGTTGGAAGTATTCTGGATTTTATTTTACTATTTGGCTTTAGTATCTTCATGCACGAGTCACTACAGTATTTACAGATTTTCTTTCCAGAGCTATTTACAGCAGTGACTTTTTGTTATAGGTTGTTCTACCCGAGGGTTCAACAGACATATCTGTTTCTGCCCCATTTGCTGTCAAACAGTCAGAAGAGGTATGGTTGAACCACTGAATTACTTTATACACGGGTCTTCTTGAGAAATAAGCTGTTTATGCCTCTCTATACTTCTTACAGTCATTTTTTGGTATTTGCAGCTTAAGTTTTCCCATTTGGATATAGTGGGTAGACCAGTAGTTGTGTTGGAAAGGATGAATGTTGTGCCAGAGCATAACCAGTATTTTCAGGTAATGCTTTGTCATATTTCAATACTGGGAGACAAAAGCAAATCTAAGTCTCTAGCACAAACAAGTGACAAAGAAATGACACATAACCAATGCCACAAGTGAACATAGTATTGTTCTGTACAGCTTGATGGCAAACCTGTTAATATTCTCGATGAGAAATGATTCTGGGCCCAAACTTGTTTTTGACTGTTTTACATATATGGCCTGCCTTTGCAAACTTAAAAACACCATTTGAAAGAACTAACTTGATCATTTGGATGCATTCTATGAGCACATAGGTCATATAAGATAATTGAGACAGAGTAGAACATAAGATAAGGTTCCAAGTTCTTATTAGTTGGATATACTGTCTCCTTTCTGATTTCCAATTGGAAGTTCCCTCGATAATTCTTCTGAACAGCCTGTGCTTTCAGTTTATCTTTTCTGTGTTCAATGAAATCAGCCTTTCAGTAATTCAACTTTGTGACGACAATAGCTAGACCAGACACCTCACTAGGAAAGGAAACAGGGAGGAAAAGAGTATTGAAATGTGAGTCTTCATTTTATGGGTTATATCGAGAATGCCATATAGATTATGCTTCTCAGTAATGGAAATGAATCCAAAAGATTCTGTTTCTTAATATTCTGTTTCTTACTAAACCCTAATACCATAATACCCTTAACAAAAGAATCTAATAGAGGGTTTACATGTATTTCCAATTTTTCTTCTGAGTAGAAAACTGAATCAGAATCTTGCAACCTAAGTTGGTTTAGGTTCACAACTTTGTTTCTCGGACAAAGCTGATCAAAAACAGTTCTAGATAGCATAGACATAGTGGTATGGTTGATATTTATCTATTAAGGATTACTGCAGAGAGAAAAATGGAGTCAGGTTGTGAATATCGGTGTGTTTGCTCATGCCTGCTTATCTATGGCTCTAAGGCTATTTTGAGGGGAAGGTTTTTAAGAGAAAGAAAGTTTAAAATTCTTTTGCCTCACCTTGTTTTTGGTTTATAATATGGAAAGAAGTCATTTTTCTCTAGGCCTTCTTAGTTTAAATGGTCTGTTGTGATTTTTCTCTGGATGGTAGTATTTCCTTTCTTTCGTAACAAAATGAAATAAACAAACCATTTAGTATCTTCTACCTTGTCTACTCCCGATCTTTTTGTAATCTGATCTGTTTTGTTGTCCGAATTAAATGTATCCTGAGTGGTCAGAGGTCCTGCAAAAAGCATAACATCTGTGGTATTTATATGTTGTAGTAAATAAATGATAGCTAGAAGGTTTCTTTTTGTCATTCTTTATTATCAGAAGAGCCATTCATTTGGACCTCTATTCATCTTGGGTTATTTGGGAGCAGAGCCATGTCAGTTTGGTCTTGTATTGTCATTAATGATGATGTCAGCCCCTCTTCGTTTATTTGCTGTCTGTGAATGAGCATAGCACTTGCTCATTTTGCCATTTATATTAGTTTTATTGTATTAGTGTCTTGTCCTTTTTATCTTATGATCTTTTTACAGGTCTATTACAGGTTCAGCAGCCTTTCCCTGTTGCGGGAGCCATTGATGCTAATCTCTGGGTTTTTCCTCTTTTTTGTCGCCTGCATCATATATATGCATGCAGACATGACCATCTCAAAATCTTCTGCTTCTTATATAGCAAAATTGCAATGGGATGAGGTAGGTTGATTTTAGGCTTTCTTTTTAATCCTAATCAGACACACTGTAATACTTTTTTGCTATGTTTTAGCTGCAAACATCCATTCAGAAATTCCAGGGTCTGATGAGCCGATCGTTGGTGATCCATGATAAGCTTGAAGCATCATTGCGTGATCTCTCAAGGACAGGTGATGTCCAAGCTTGCAAGGCAGCACGAAAAGCAGCCGACAGTGCACTGAAGGAGCTTTCCAAGGAATTGTCTTTTTCACTGAAGCCTTTAATGACATCCTTACAGTCTTCTTCACATGCTGCTCATATACTGCCCAAGGTTATTGACTTGTCTTGGAGTTAGTTTTTTTCTCTCTGGCTTGGCTAAATGATCCTATATTGTTTATGGCCAAATGGGGAGTTTATGATATTCGATTGGAAAGTCATTATGATTGCACAGTTGTTGAGTTTTTATTGCTATGCTAATCTATTTAAAATGGAAATAAAGAGCGTACAGTTTTAGGTTTGTATAGGTCTATGTTAGTTTGGGGTTTATAATAAAGCTTTCTGATAGCATTTTTCCTCCTGGTAGTTAAAACGTTGAATTGCTGTTCATATAGGTGGATGAACTAGTTGCCAAGGAGAAAGAACTGCTGGACAAGGTTATGGCGAAACACTCTGCAGTCATGGATTCTTTTGAGAAAAAATCTGGTGGACGGGATATTGAGAACCGTGTTGCTTCATTGCAGCAGAGAATTACAGTCTTGAGACAGGAAGTTGATGATCTACTTGAAGTCATTGATGAGATCTAATCCCTCGGAAAATGGTAACAAGTTCACCCAACTTGAAAGATCTTTCTCATTTTACATGCAGTGATAGTGAAGAAGTTTTGCAGTTACCTTAGACATTTGCTGATGTTAAAGGATGACCTCCATATTACTGGAGTTCTTTTCCATTAGTTCTCCAAATATGATGGTAGAGAGAAGAGCTAGTGCAATACCAACTGCCGAAGTAGCTCAATGAAGTTCGACATTAAAACTTGAATTATACTGTCACTGGTTTTGAAATTTTCGTGGTCTAGAGAAAATGTTGAACTTGTGTAACCCTTCCAATATCAAGATGTCAATTTAGGGACTAATTTTCACTTTGCTTAGCAGGAAATTTTGAAATCTGAAATTCAAGATAGTATTATGAAGGTGGATGTTGTCATCCCCTGGGATTACTTTCCAACCGAATTGTTCTGGACCTTCCTTTCCCAATAATGCATGTGTTTAGTTTAGGATTAGGAGGTAGCACGGATCATTAAGCTTGTTACCATCACCAGCATGATGTGTTCTGCTTGATACAAATGTGCTTACGCAAATAATTGTATTGGTTCTTAGGTAGCTTGTTACCCTAAAAGATTGACAAGGGGGTGCAAATGTTAACGCTTAACGATTATTTTAAAATCAATACGAGTCGACAATACGCATTAAAGGGAAGGGTGAAGTGTTTGAGATGTTAAGCATCTACTGCTACTAAACTATTGAAGGCATTCTTTTTTTCTTTTATATTTTGAGGGAATTTAAGGCATATGTTAAAATGCTTAAAAAGTTTTACTAGAAATGTAAATTCAAAATTAATATTATTGTTTGTAATCGGTATAAATAAGAGGTGAATATTAAGTTAAAAGAAGTCTTGAAATGAAGTAATCAAATCGATTAGACATTGATTTATGTGATGGGTTAAAACTTAAAATCTCGATTTCTCCAAACTAAATGATATAAAAATGATTATTCTTTAATTAATTTTTGATGTAATTTTTTCATCTATTTAGTCTTTAACAATTAATTTTAAAGTTTACTGTATTATTGAGTCGTTATATAGGTATTTTATCAAAATCTTGATTCTTGCTTACTTTTCGGTCCAAGTCAAACACAAGATTAATAAGTTAAATACAATTAGTCCCTGAAATTTTTACTTTACACCTATTTGATCATTAATCATTTAACTTTTTAATTTCTCACTAAAAGTTTAAAGAGTTAACATTAATTACTCCATCTGTCTTTTAAATATAAATGCTTTTAGCCTCAACCTTTGTTTTTTTTTTTTTTTTTGAAAGGCTGCCTTAACCTTCTTAAATAAAATCATTTTTCAATTATTAATATATAATTATGATATACTTCTAACTTTAGCTTTTATTTCATATCCTTTCTCTTTTTCGAAAGAGTGAAAATCGCATTTATAAAAGAAAAAAATTAAGAGTATTTTAAATATAGTATAGTCATATTTAAAGATTCAAAAAGTTACAATGACTTAAGGATGAAGGGAGAATTAGTTATAAAAATAGAAAAAAGGAAACTAAAGGAATATTGTTATATATTCTTTATTCTTCTGAATTTTCTCATAAAAACTTAAATCGCCCACTACCATTTTTTAAAAAAAAATGTGACAATTTTTGTGAGCATAATTTGAAGTCTTATTAACATTATAATTTTTTGGTTTAAAAAATCATTATAAATTTATATCATTGATAAGATTATTTTAGCTACTAAATTATGCATACTAGTCCTACTAATTTCATAGTTGACTACTTGACTTGGCCAAAAATCACTACATCTTTGAGTGAAATGGCCTATATAGTACCAAAACGAAATTAATCATTTTAAGTACTAATTTGGCTTCCTAAAAAAAAAAAAAGATTACTAATTTGGCGAATAAAAGAAATGTGGAAGAAGGTTGAAAAGGGTGTTAGGGGCATAGATGTCAATAAATTTGAGGGTTAGGCAGCGTACTACGGCAATGTCCTCATCGCTCATCACAGATAAAAGAAACCTGTGTGAGTGAGGGAGCTTTGGTGGCATTGTGGCAATCGCCATTTCCATGATTAGCAAACTCTGGCTAGAAAAACCAAAGCATCCCAGAAATGGAGACCTCACTCAGGTATGGCGGAGATTCCAAGACCATTAGAATCCATGCCAAGGAGAAGTACCCAATCGACTCCGTCACTCACTTGCAGGTTCCTCGTTATGCTTTTTGCGCCCTTTTTCTTGTGAATTTATTCAACATTTCTTTAATTGGGAATGCTGTTCCTTCAAATTCATCACTGTTTTTGTGTGTTGTGTTGTGTATGTAGCTTCATGGAGAACTGGACACCCGGCTTGGTGCTCCCACTCAGCTAGGTGTTATGATAAGGCACTTCTATCCAGATGTATGTACACTTTCTTTTGTTGTCAAGTTTGAATCTTTTGTTTGTTAAACTACTCTGAATGAGCCATTAAAATTCAACCCTTTAATTAGTAATAGAAGTATTTCATTGTGTGCTGATGCATACTTAAATAAAGTTTATTTTTTTTATTAATAGTTGTCAGGAAGTCTTGGTGTCGGATTGCTTTACAATCGGAAGGAAAAATATCGTTGTAATGTCCGAGCAAAGATGAGATATGCGGTGACCAATGATGAGAAAATTAACTTCCATGTTAAGGGGAGGTGTGATGTTGACCAGGAATTCAAACAGGTTGGTCTTTCTGTTGTGTTTCTTCTGGTGCTTTCTTAGAAGTGAGATTAATTGAGTATTTCTTTCTTAATTTTATTTCAAATCAGCAATTTGATGGGAAATAGTTTACTTTGTCCTCTTGTAGAATTTGGGCAAATGCCATGAGAAACTACTACCTAATACAATAATTCTTTTTTCTGTTTTTGCATTGTAATATTTTGACAGAAGAAGTATGGAGCAGCTGCTGAATTTACTTGGATCATTCCTGATTTCAAAAAAGACCAAGATGTGAGGCTCAAAGTTGGGTACGAAATCTTTGATAAGGTAATTTCTTTCATTGGTAAAGCTTCCACCTTCCTCCATTTAACAGAACGAAAAGGTGAAGCAAATAAGACTTTATTGTTCCATTGATCAACCTAGATCTATAAGAAATCAACGTAAATACACACAGAGATCACAAAGTGAGGGCTTATTAAACTATTGAATGAGAACCTTTTTTTTTTTTTTTTCTTTTCAACCTGCGTACCTAAATTACATTTCCTGTGTTGGAACTTTATTTTTCTTATGTTTTCCTAATAGCTAAATTACTTGATAAACACTTTGTAGTTGGTTTAATGTCTATGTAAATAAGTTTTGACTTAGGAAGAGTATCTTGGAGCAATGATATTGGTGTACTTTGATCGATATGTCATAAACTTATAACCTTTGCTAGCACTCATCTATGAGCTTATTACAATCGATGACACGCTGTGCGAATCTATCCAGGATGCAAAATGCTTGTTACTTAAATAACTGAAACATGGTAGTCAAGAAATTCAGTCAATATTCTAAAACTGATATGAACCTTGAAACTACTCAGATCTACTTTTCATGTTCGAAGTTATAGGAATCTCTCATTTTGATATATGCTATGACAAGTTTAATTGGATCACTATGAACCAGATAGATTTAAGAGCGAGGGACAGCGTATATGCGTATATTTAGAACATTTCAGGGTAAGTTATAGCTGTAAAACAGCGGTTAGGATATCTTACTGAAAGTTTGGGTAGATTTAACATACAAAACATATCTTGGGGTTCTTAAAGGTACCTGTCTATTTGTTTTGCGCCATTGTCTTGATCATGCTAAAATCAGCTCTCTGTTAGTGTGTGCTTTGATGCAGTAAAATGTTCTCTCTATTCTTCAATTTGCTTCTTTTGAGTACTCTATCTTTTTGTTTTTATTACACTATGTCTGTTTACTTGTGTTTCTTTTTTCATCCAATGTTATTTCAGGTTCCATACATGCAGTTTAGAGAAAATAACTGGACACTCAATGCAAACATTAATGGCAAGTGGAATCTGAGATATGACCTATGAGGGATATTGTTGAAATCAAAATAGAAATTTTTAGTTGTTGCTGAATTGTGATAAATAGATGCTGAAATAACATTTTTTAATATGCATGAAGCTGGAAGAGTCAGAACTCTTGGAAATATAGCCATTGCAATGAAACATTTGTCTTTCAGATCTCACTTGTTATGCATGATCTAAAGTTGCCATATACTTCGATGCTAACAGAGGTTGCGAATGATTGACATGATCTTTCATTGTGGATGGTTTTGGTTTGAGAATGCCAGCTATGATGTTCTTACTTTTGCAACAAAGCTAAAAAAAGAGAACAGTAGGGGCGTGCTTGATGTTTTTACTACTAATAGCTCTATGCAGTGCATTTTCATGATTCAGCCACCAAAGTGGAAAAGTTAAGCTGGGTTTGTGCAAAAAAGATATGTTATTCAAGCAGTTTCTGCAGAATCATACCTGCTGCTTAGCTAATGATCAACTTCTAGTCCAGACTGTAGTTGCCTATTTTGGGCTGCTGCGTCAATGGTCAAGATTTAAGCATACACTGACCTGAAGCAACCTTCCATAGAATGTAAAATATGTTGTGCTAATGACATCTAATGCCTCACAGTCCTAATCTTTAAGTTATAACATCCTCCTGTCTTCTCTGATGCTTAATAACCCCCAGGTTATTCAGTGAAGTTTCCTACCTTTTCCTTTTCTTCCAATCCAGCAAGATTTCTCTATGCCAACCTGAGCTAAAAATGGAGTTCTTTTGTACTTTCAAAAGTTAATTGAGAGAGAGTAAGAATCCAGCTTTGTAGCTGGATTGAGGTCGATAACAGGATGCAATTCTTCATTGTAGATGATACTAACCATCCAAAATTTAAGGTTGTTTGGTGGAAACTTTAAAGAAGATGAAGGACGTAGGGCTTTCACTAATGAGAGTTAATATCAACTTGCAGTGTCATTTGGATAATCAACTTGCCTTCCTGATGCTAAGGATATGCAGTGATGCTCATTTTCTGTTGATGATACAGTGCTTTCAATAAATTAAAATGTGCAATTGAGAATGTTTGCTAGCCTCACTTCAGGGTTTTCAGAAATGGCAAAACTTATTCAGTCATCTTTCTTGTGCTTTACTTGGCAAAGAAGTTGCAGGTATGCAGACTCAATCAGGTGATATTGTTGCTAAGGATGCAATCAGAAAAGGAAATAGAGAACATCTCGCTTTTATTCATAATTTGTCCTGACATCTGATACATGCGCCTTTGCCTATACATATTGGGAATAGAAGTGCTACATCTAGCTTGTTTATGGAGGGGAAAAAACAGTATACACTAATGAATGAATTCTCTCCTACTTAGTGAATTTGACATCCGGATTTCTTATTGATTTGAGCCACATATCAGCCATTACTCGACAAGAAATGCTCCACAAAATGTCCTGTCCCTTGGTAACCAAGCTCTTTCCTTTTTTTCCTGCCTTCCCAAATCCATATGCTATCAGCCACTGCATAGCTGTGAGCCTCTGCTTCTCTGTATCCCATAGATTTCTCCTCATTCCGCTTCTTACTTTCAGACCGCCAACATGCAAACTCGTCACTTTGAACCTCTTTTCCTCATCATACTTGCCAGGTTTCTCATCAACAGGATTTACATAAATTAATGCTATCATTGGGCCTCCAACCGGCTCAAATTGTCTAAGGGGATCGCGCAGCTGAATGACAACAGAAATCGTTATATCTGCAGACTCTCCATTATCTGTAGAACTGCCGGCAGTCTTGGTTTTCATCCATTCCTCAAGTGGTACGGCAGAAGCAAGAAGGTGAGTACTTTGCTGCCCATCAGCTGCAATTGTCTTTGCACCAAGTGGGGAAACATCAAATGGGGCATCTACTTCAGTAAGATCAGCTTGAATTTTTAGAGCATCCACTGCCATGACCTCCAGCTTTTGCAGTGAGAATGCCAGGACCTCATCTAATGTCAGTGGATCTTCACTCATATTCCAAATGCCTGTCGAAATCCTTTCCTTCCTTCCCGTGTTCATTGCAGTTACCATGGATTTGACAGAGGCAATGGTTCTTGCAGCACTTGAGGTTGCAACTTCCTTCCCCTGCCATGGATAATAGCTGAAGCAATGCCTTCAAATGCTATCTGTTCTGCTGTT
>SRSM01000075.1:0-49739 GCA_019593545.1 Apocynum venetum | reverse complement strand
TGGGGCTTAGTTAGCACATTATCAACTAAACCATTGATTTAAGCCCAATACAATCACTAGAACTTTTAGCACTTGCTAGCAAAAATATCTTTGGAGACTTTTCCAGAACACTTGGGAGTTTATTTGATCTGATTCTTTCAGAAGCTTATGCAATGTACCATAAATCTCATTATCCCAACTGTCTTTGTCGATAAGAACCATAGCTAATTGTCCAGAGCCACTGCAAAACAAAAGAAAAAAATGTCCAACACTGTCAGCACATCATCATCCACATGACAAAAAACAGGAGTACTATCCTAATCAGAACTTGGAAAAGGAGTGCAGTTCTATTTTTGTGGCCCTTTTGGATATACCATGTACTTAAACCACAAAAAGTCTTAGCCAAAGTTCTGATCTACAATGTTTGGAAAATAGGGATTTCAGTTTATGCTACATTGAAGAAGCAAATCATTCTATGAAAGAATATGATGATGCTGGCAAATTTTTATTTATGACCAGATAAGAAATTTGAATGTCCTCAAGATTCATGTTGGCTCCACAAGTGATAAAAAGAAGATTTTCAAATAATTTGTGTTACTAAGAAGGAAAAAGCTTATCTAATGAATTATCTACACAGGATTTCTCAGATCATAGTGTCTTTACATTCAGATAAGTTTATTTCTGACTGCTTAAAATGTAGCGGCTGGTTACACTTTACATCTTTCTAGATCCTACATCACATATTAATGCTTTGAATATAAAACCTACTTAGTTTAATTCTCAAATCAGGTAATCTACATTTGTAGAGAAAAGTCACCTTGAGCTGACATAAGTGGAAAGATATGAAACAAGCAGCATCCACTGTAGAAGCTATATCCACCAATATCCCCAATCTCTTGAGTTGGTATCTAGTGACCACAGCGTGGATGCTTTTTCTCATCAACCACAAGTGGTTTTTATCCCCGAAATTCTCTGAAACAAAGCTAGATGATACTGCTCCCACTCTGTAATACTGGAGTTTGCTTTCTGCTTTCATGAAGGCTGGCAGTAAAGGAAAATGTGCTGCCAGTTCCAGGTTCACTTACAAAACCAATTTCTCCACCCATAAGATCCACCAAATGTTTGCTAATGCTCAGACCTATTCCTGTCCCGCCATATTTTCTAGATGTAGAACTGTCAGCCTGCACAAAAGGTTTGAAAAATTCACCTTGTGCTTCATAACAATTCCCTCACCATATATTCAACTGTAACTAACAACTTATTCCTTTTGGTTTCCTCCAGCATGACACTGAGATTTTTAAACTTTTCCCAGCTCTCCATCTCCATCTGTCAACCACAGGAAGCCCACTCAATGTATTAACAGAAGCAGTTGGCCTGTCCTGTATCAAGTTAAGCTCTGTCTGAGAATCTCATCCATTATATCGAGAGGTTCTTCACTTCATCAGCTAAATACAGAGACCAATATATGCCCCTTCTCCCTTCATAAACTGCAGCAAGCAAGAAGTACTGAACATGTAAGTATCACCAACACTTGAGGGAAAATACTTTGGACCAATTATCAGAAGAGTAGAATCTTAAGCACTTCTGTAAATTGAGCAAACATTAGGTGTGCTGAAGCTCTAATGAGGTAAATTCTTGGGCTTTTCCCCAAATGAAGAACCAAAAGTAAATTGAAGTTCAGTTTTTAGCTCCCATCAATAACCCCCACCCCAGTTTTTCCTTACATCAACATAGGCTTGACTTCTTTTTTGTAATCAGTGCCTCCAGTTTCTAGAGCTTGGCAAACACAAAAGCTGTAATTCAAAGTTAAAACCAACTAATCATTTAATTGGAACTGATTACAGTTAACCTGATACTAAACAATAAGAAGATATTATTGTCTTAAGTGATAGAATAGATATAGCAAGATGGACAAACCAGCAAGATTGGTAATGGCATTGGATATAGCCAAGCATTACATACTCACCTCCAAGGGCTCTCTTGAGTGGACACATTAGCAGCACAAGTTAAAGAGATTGGATGTGAATATTATAAAATAGGATCTAAATCACTATCATCATCCCAATCACTTGCAAGTTCCTCTTCAATTATTTCTTCTTCGTGATGTCTTCCGTACAATCATCCTCACTTGGTGTTTTCTTTCTTTCACAACAGTTTCATAATCAATCACTTGTGCAGCAATATCATCCCTCATTAAAGATTCTTCTTCATTCTGTTCAACTTGGACGTGCCTATCACCACCAAAAACTTCACTATCTTGATCTATATTAACATGCACATCAAATACTTCAAAATTTTGATTATGTTGCATCTCTGGAACATCATACAAATGCCTATGATGAAACATTTGTACCACTTTCCAGTCTCTCCCTAACTTGATGTCATCCATTAGAAAACTTGCCTTGCTTGAAATGCTAAAATAAAAGGATCATTCTCATACCAAAATCTATAATATTGATGCTAGTTAAATGACCATCTTTATGAATTCTTCTCCTACCACCCAAGTCATACATTGACACCGGAAATTACAACCTTACAATCTTTAATATAATCCAACTGAATATATCACTTAGAACACCATAAAAAAGTCAATTTCATCTCTTCATGGTTCCCTTCAACAACTACACTACTATTTTGACTTCTCAAATGAAATTCATGTTCCTTAGTGTGGAATCTAACCCCATTAACAATACAACCTGTACTCTTCTAACACGTGTATCCGGACCACAAGCTAATGCAAACAACTCATCTGACACTTCATGCAAACCTTGATTTCGCACTCTCCGTAATCTACAATTTAAAGGTTAGGAAAACAATGCAAATGTCAGGTAAAGTATTTTTCTATTTTTACATTTGTCGATAGCAAGCGTAAAATTACTTACATGGCTTTGAACCACATGGGAAATTGTTCTTTGTGTCTTTCTTCAATGGAAAATGCTCCTTGTAACTCAAGCTCTATCTTATGCTTCCTACAATGAAATGTGAAATTAATAATATTCTATATAATTGAAAAACATAATAATAATAAAAAAATACATACTGCATGTATGGTTCAACTTCTTCACAATTAGTCAGAATATACCATAAAATCATTTTAAACTCTTCTTCTGATAAGATCTCATATTTTGATGCACCAAAAGGACGAACAGTTGTTGAAAAATAGATAACTTGAGATCTTTCATGTCATTCCCTCCATCATAGTTTCTATCTTCTCGATTAATCTAGTTTCAATCCCAGAAAGGTACATAGAACAAAATGTTAAGCATTCAGTATAAATATATGATTCTGCAATACAACCTTCTGGACGAGCTTTATTTCGCACATAGGCTTTCAACTTACCTAAGAACCTGTCATTACACAATTACAATGTTAGTACACTCTTTAAAAAGTGTTATTTGAAAATATAAAAATAATTTATTAGAAACTTCACCTTTCAATTGGATACATCCATCGATAATGTACAGGCCCTCCAAGAAGGACTTCACGTGGCAAGTGCAAGGCCAAATGCAACATCATAACAAAAAAAGCAGGAGGGAAAATCTTCTCAAGTTTGCATAGAATTAGAATAATGTCGGCTTCTAAATTCTCTACATCCTTCCTTTTAATGTCTGCAACACAAAACTCTAAAGAAATGGCCTAACTCATCCAATGCTTGGAAGACATCTTTAGGTACAAAATTTCGAATAACAACCGGGAGAAGTCTCTGTAAAATAATATGATAGTCATGACTCTTCAATCCTGAAAGCTTACCATCATTGGAATTTGCACATCGTGAAATGTTTGAAGCATATCCATCAGGAAACTTCACCGATCTTAAATACTCACAAAATTTCATCTTCTCATCTTTTGACAAGGTGTAACTTGCATGAGGCATCAAATAAGAACCATCTGATTGCTTTTTCAAATGCAATTCTTTCTTGATATTCAAATCTTCTAAATCTAACCTTGCAGTTATGTTATCCTTTGTCTTGCCTTCTATGTTCAACACTGTACCAAGAACATTTTCACAAATTTTTCTCAATATGCATGACATCTAGATTATGTCTTAGCTTATTTGTTATCCAATATGCAACTCAAACAAGATGCTCCTTTTAGTCCAATTCAACTCTTCAGGGGTTCTTTTCTCTTTTTTGTGTTTGGATGCTTTCCAAAATTTATGTCTTTGACAGCTTCCAATTGTTGTAACAATTCTGTCATAGATAGCTCCCTAGGCTTTGGTCTACTTCTACTTTACCATCAAAACAATTTACTACTTCTCTTCTCCGCCAAACATGGTTTTCAGGCAAAAAGCGACGATGATGCATATAACAAATCTTATTTCTCAACCCTCAGGTAGGGAGTGTCATTATTACAAACCGACATGCCAAATATCCTTTGTACTCCAACCAGATAAATCCCATAGGCTGGAAAGTCATTTATAGTCCACATAATAGCAGCATGCAACTGGAAATATTCCTTCTTATACGAATCATAAGTGTGAAACCTACTTCCCACAGTTCTTTTAACTCATTTATTAATGGTCTCAAATAAACGTCAATATCTTTTCCAGGAGAGTTCTTTCCAGGAATAAGCAATGACATCATAAGAAATAGCTCTTTCATACATTTCCAGGAGGAAGATTATACGGCATAACCACAATAGGCCACATGCTATACGTAGAGCTCATGAGCCCAAAAGGGTTGAAGCCATCAGTTGCTAATCCTAGTCGAACATTACGTGGGTCTTGAGAAAACCAATCGTGCTCCTATCAAATGTTTTCCATGGCATCTCCATCAGCTGGATGCCTTAATGTATCATCGTCAACTCGTTTTCTTTATGCCATCGCATATCCTCAGCTATCTTCTAGACATAAACATTCTTTGTAGTCTCTGTTTTAAAGAAAATAACCCAGGACTTTCCAAGGAATTTTCTTGTCATGAACTTCCACCTTGACGTGCCACACACAGGACAACTTTGTCTATCCTCATACTCACCCCAAACAAAGCACAATCAAATTTACAAGCATGAATCGGTACATAATTAAGCCCCAAGCCTCTCAGAATTCTTGTAGACTCATAATAAGATGAAGGAATTGTACTAGTTGGAAACGCCACTCTCACAATGCATGCCAATATCATATTCACTGACTTGTTGCTCATTTGTGTGTACACCTTAACATGTAGCATTTCCACAATAAAAGATAATAAGACATATTTGTATAATTGGTAGTAATCTACATTGTGCATGATTCAATAATTTGCTATAATTTTTAAATTCTTCCTCACTCGGATTGGAACTAAATCCAGCATCATTCCCTATCGCATCTTCATCCATTCTAGGAAATACGTCTTCCAAGATATCATGCATCCCATCGTCCATTAGCCATCATTATTCTTAAGACAATGACTAGTATAACCATCACCTTCCTTCTCAACGTTTGTACTTCAGAATCAAATTTTCACCATGATAAATCCATTTGGTGTAGCTATGCGACATTCCATTTAGCACAAAATGATCTTCAACTTCATCTAGACATCTAAAATTACATTCAGACAATTCTCACAGGACATCGAACTTTAGATTGTGAGCCCATATTATCCCGTACAAATTTCATAAACAAAAATACTCTTGAACATACTTTTGAGAATATTTGTTCTCCATCATCCAACTTTTGTCCATATTATTTTGTTTCTGAAAAGATGAAATTCCAAGGAATATTCAGAATTGGTATCAAGAGCAAAGACTTGGGGGAATCAAGAACATTTGTCATAAGCAAAATAGCTTTCTTTTTTTCGACTTTTAGTACTTTTGTCTTAGAAAGAATTTATATTCTAATTATCTAAGAAATTTTAGTGCAGAGAATTATACTTGTCTTTTGTGACTCAAAGAAATTACTATGAGGTATTAAAGCAAGTTATTTTTCCTTTTTTGTAGTAGTCTGTTTTGGTCACTTGGAGAATTACCCACAGTACTTTGGTTTTTATGATAAAATTTATTTTATAAGCTAAGGTTGGTTTTTTTTTTTCTTCATGAAAGACATTGCACTTGCACAATTTCTGAGGTTATATGCAGAAGAAAAATTGATCTTCTACAAAGAAAATAAATATTCTAGAATCAGAATGCTCTGTTCTTCTGGTTCATGTGTTTGGTCTGAAAGACAAAATTAGGAGGAATTCTTAATGGTAATGAATGGCCAATTGTTCTTATAATGACCCTACCCCACTCCACTGTCCCCCTCCTCCCGCCTACTTCTTTCCTAAGGATTCAGGAAATTCATAGTTTAGTGTCAACTTATAAGAAGTCCTTTGTTGAGCCACTTATTATCTCTTAAATCAGAAAACTATGATCCATTATTATTTAGCATATTTGGAGGTTAAAAAAACCAGACAAATCCCATTAAAAAACACAGCTACTGCAAAAATTGATCCTTTCAATTCAAGGCAAATATCAACAATCAAACAAAGAAACACCTAACCCAAATCATGTACATTCAAAACAAAAAAAAATGACAAAATCAAACAATAAAACAACATCGAAATCGCATTTGGAACAAAAAGTATACCAATCTTTCACGGAAAAGAAAACGAATTTCAGAGTTAGTTACCTTGTGTGTCTTGGGATTTCAGATGTGTGGCTTCGAAATTTCCAGAAATTGCTATGAATTGGAAATGTTTCTCTTCCGTGGAGAAATATGCGGCTAGCTATTTGTGATATTGTGGCGAGCGACAGTTGAAGAAAATGCTTCCAGAAAATTCCAAGCTTTGTTAGTGGACTTCGAGTGATGTGTATGAGTTTATGCAGCTGTATCTCTTATGGAGAAGGAAGGGGTATTTTGTTTAAAGAAATAAAAAAATGACACTTATGAAATACTTTTTTTAAAAGCAATTCTTTTTTAAAGTGTTTGAAATCAATACTCATAAAATACATATAGATAGTAATAATATGTTTTTAATTATGTCTATGATATAAGTCAATAATCAAAAATAAATTTTGATTTTCGTTTCTTGCCTTAGTATTATGAATATTTTGTTAAAGACATTCTTAATATAAGAATTTTATATTTCACTAATAAAGACTCAATATTAAGCAAAATTAGTTATAATAAGGATAATGAAATTAACTTCTATGTCAAAATCTCAAACAATTTTTAAACTCAATCAAATATGGTAATACAATTTAGGACAAAATTGGAAATAGAACCTTAAATAATGAGACGGTATTTATCAATCCACGAAATTCATGTATTAGTATACCTTACTCCTCATCCCTTTATAAGTGAGTTCGTGAAATTCAAGTTTTTTGTTTGTATAAAGTAAGTTTAACAATTTACAACAAAACCTCCATAAATTAGTAACTTATAGCAAAAATATATATGCAATGTATTAATGTAAAATAAAAACAAAATGGAAAATATAATTTAAATATTTAAAAAGATCAATATGTTAGTTAAACAAACACATTTCTAATTTCACACCAGAGAGTTTATTTGTGAGAGAAAACAGAGAGGGAGTGTGAGTAAGATAATTAAAGAGAGAGGGTGTATTGTTTAGTAACAGGAGTGTTCATTTAGACATTCTTATTATAGTTTAGTAATTTATTCTCTATGTTTCATTATTAAGTGTCCTTTTAGACATTTTCACACTTATTAAGGATATTGAAATTAATACAAAATTAATCTCACATACACACTTATTCTCTATATTAATTATCACCCTCATTCTCTCTCCACTTAAATAGGGATAAAATTAGAATATAATAATAAATTATGATAGAAAGACACTTAATCTGAAATAAAACTAAACTCCTACAACAACACTTAATGCGAAAGACATGGAGTATTTAGTACAACTAAGTCAGAATCTCATTATGAATTAGTTATAATATTAATCGAATTAATAAATAGGATATTAATTAACAACTTCTATAGTTAAATATGATTAGTTATAATATTTCAAATTACAATTACATTGCATGTACGAGATTGTTAATAAATAAGATAACATTATTTACTTTATAGATTGCATTTATATAAATAAGATAAAAATAATTAATCGATTAATATATAATAATATATAATTTAACAACTTCTATAGTAATATGATTGGTTATAATATTTTCAAAATTACAATTACATTGCATGTACGAGATTGTTAATTAAATAAGATAACATTATTTACTTTATAGATTGCATTTATATAAATAAGATAAAATAATTAATCGATTAATATAATAGGATATAGTAAATTAACAACTTCTATAGTTAAAATATGATTGGTTATAATATTTCAAAATAAATTTTACATTGCATGTACGAGATTGTTAATTAAATAAGATAACATTATTTACTTTATAGATTGCATTTATATAAATAAGATAAAAATAATTAATCGATTAATATAATAGGATATAGTAAATTAACAACTTCTATATATAGTTAAATATGATTGGTTATAATATTTCAAAATTACAATTACATTGCATGTACGAGATTGTTAATTGAATAAGATAACATTATTTACTTTATAGATTGCATTTATATAAATAAGATAAAAATAATTAATCGATTAATATAATAGGATATAGTAAATTAACAACTTCTATAGTTAAATATGATTAGTTTCAATATTTCAAAATTACAATTTCATATACGAGATTGTTAATTAAATTATCTAATAATAGTAATAGTTATGTAATAGCAATAGGTTATTAGTAAAGAAATGTGATAGCTGAGTTAGTAGCCAAAAATAGGCGGAAATAGGGGGAAAAGAAAAAGAAAGAAATAAATAAAAGCAGAGAAACCAAACCAAAGCAGAGACGGTCCATATCTCTAAGACTAAACTAATACCACTGAACCCTATGTTCAGTATACATATTTCTGTCTTCTTTTTCTTTGAGAGATAGTTGGGTTTCTTCTTTTGCTTCCTTGCGATTTTTCTCTGTACCTTACTCTTCCAAATCTTGCAGCTTATGGCTTTCCCTTTCTCAAGCTATGGATATCTTTGCAACTTATGGGCTTATCTTCATCAAGCTGTGGAAGTGAATGTAAAATTGCATAGTGGTTTCATCAATTACCATGAGCAAAATATATGGAAAATTTTTGGTGAGTTTCAATATCTAAAATTCCTTCAAGATTGTTGATTTTAATTTCTTAAATTTGTTGATCTTTTATTTTTTTGTTTTTATTGTTAATATTCAAATAATTATAAAATCTATTTCCAAAAAATAAATAAAATGAACTGAAATTAGGATATGCATCGTTTTTTTAGCTAATACAAACAATTTGTTTATTTTAGTTATTTTCGTTTTTAGTTCATTTTAATATATAGCTTTATTTATGTGCTTACTCTGATTTTATTTTATAAGGACATACATGTAAAAATTTATTATTTATTAGGATTTTTTTAGGTGTTTATTAGCATGTCAAAAATCTGAATTAGGAGAATGAAAATTTTTTATTTTTTTTAGCGGTAAAAATTTTCATTTATTTAGCGGGCTTTTTTCCCACCAGAGAATTGGTAGAGGCGTGGACTCTTTTTTACTCATCAACAGCGGTTTTCTCTTGGCTTCTTTCATCTTTTTCTTTTTTCTCTACGGGTTGTTTTTTTGTTTCAGTGTTTGGAGGAAAGCCAGTTGCTTTAGATCCCAACAGTGCACTACAATAAGGGTAATTTTGTATGTGCTTACATAAAAAGAATTCTTATTATGTTGTTTCTTTCCTAACTTCAATGATGTATTACATAAATTTTTTGTTTCAAATTGTTATTTTAGAGTATTCTTTTATTAAAATTTTAATATTACTTACATCGAATTTAGGACATCTATTTGAGTTGCTCTCAATTTAATGCTTATTTGATACTTTACAAACATGAAGAATGTTTAGACTCTGAGGGGATCCTTCTGATTCATGGAGGGGATGTTTCATGTTATATTGAAACTTTCAGATTTTCTTTATTTATTACTTGTGCAGTTGAAGTAAGGCCCAAATGCTTTATTTTGCCTTGTACTTTAGTTGTGCAAGCAGAAATAACTAGTCATTTATCTTCCAGTTTGATATTAATTGTTTTATGTAAAATGCATATTGATATAGGTATCCCTCTTGTTGCTTTTTACAACACGTTCAGCAAGTGAATTTCAGACCCTATCCCTCTTATTTGAAAGTGTTGGACTTTTAGGGAAGAAAATGTGACATTTTCTATGCTTGGTGGTTCATGTATTGAGGGGGGAAAGTTTTGTGCTTGCTTCTAATAGAGAAGATAGGGAATTTGGAATAGATGGCTACCTAATTTGTTTTGTATGAAGCATAGAACACATTATTTGTGGGAATTTTACAATTTCCAATAAACTGCAACTCATATACAAACAACAAACAACAAGGAAGTATTACAGTGTGAATTCAACTGTGGCAATTTGACAGGAGTGAAAGTCTAGGCAACCAATCTAATTTATTAAATTTAGTATAATCTTGAAACACATTTACACTACATATGATCAAGTCATTTTTTCAGACATATCTTTTGTCAGTAAATACTGTGTATTGTTTCTATATGCCAACTTCAGCCCAAATAGTTTCATTTACCTACAATTTTGGATAGACATTTAATTTATATTTGATTTGAATTCCAAGATGGCACCTGGATTGCGTAGTAGAAAGGATGGAAACAGCAAACTTCGTTGACAAATGACCAGCCTCTGCAACCCTCAATGCCAACTCAACAACAAATGACCAATCTCGGCAACTCTCAATGGTCTCTCAGCAAAATCTGCCAGCTGAACAAAGTATTCCAACTAACCAAAATTTGACAAACCAATCTCAACAACCCTCTATAATGTCGGATCCAATCTGTCAAAGAAGAAGCTTTATTCCGGCTAATGACAATTAGATGGTATGTTCTTTCTTTTTTTATTTTGATCTAATGTCTTCTTTTTTTTATGTTTTTATTGATACTATTGATGATGTTTTCTATTGAATTTTGTGGAAGTGAATTATTAACTTAATTGTAATAGTTTTGTATTGAAAGTAAGTTACAGAAAAAAATTAATAGCGCCATTAACTGGTAAGATTAATTATCACATTTGAGGAAAAGACATGTGAAATCAGTCTTTTGTACATATCCCTCAATGCCATTTAGAAATTTATAGTTTCAAATGAATTAGGCATTTTTCCAGTGATCTCTTTATCAGGCAGGTAACATAATAGCCTAAAAGAAATCACTGTATATTATTTCACCTTTGCTCTGAATCATGTGAAAGAAATTGGTTTTTACTGACATCTGATTTAAAGTTCCTTTGCTCTGAATCATGTGAAGGAAATTGGTTATTTTACTGACGGACAAATCTGAGTTAAAGGTTCTTTTATAAGCAGTTTACATGATCAGCTTTGTATTAGAACATGAAAAGTAAATGCCTAAAACAATTATGTCTCCTAAATAAATTACCAATCTCCTATAAGATTTTTTAGCACTTGATAATCAAATCTGATTCTAGATTACTATTTGATTATTCTCATGGTTTGGAATGACATTCTTATCTTAGATATTAAAAAGTATTTTATGAATGCAAGTCAATAATTAAACTCATTTAATATATGAATATGAGAATTATATATTGTGTGATGATAATCATTTTCCTATTTCCCTGCTTAGTATACTATGACAAACATAGTTAACAAGAAGCCTTTTGACTTTAGGAAGCATACAACATACTTAGTAGGTTGTCTTTGATCTTTGAACAACCTAAGAAAACACATTAAAAATTCATATTCTCTCTAAAGCTTTGACATTATATATAATAATGTGACAATTTTTTTGTTAGTGACTATTAAGATAAAGTTGGGAATTTTTGTTAATATAGTAATTTTTTGTTAACTGCTGAACAATTTCTGGTAATTAATTCCATTTTCTTATTAAGTTTATATTGATTACTTTTATTGAAAACAGAAGCTATCCCTCCTAAAAAAGTAAGGGGCCCACTAAATGGGGCTTGGGATTGGAAAAAATGATCAAAGGAAACAATAAGATGTCAATAAGCATTCCAAAAGGTAAAGGTAGGCCAATTTCAGAGGTTCAATCAGCAAAATTATCTTCTGAAATTGGGGTAATTTCTCGACAATTCATCTCAATTCCACAAAGTGGAGAGGTATGACCAATGATATAAGAATCATGCCATGGAGAGGCTTAAGGTAACATTAAAGTATTAAATACAAATTTTTAATAATTCATCTTACATTTATTTATTTAAGATGATTTTTTTTCTTCTTCTAGACTAAGTTTGAGATTGACTTGGATGATGAATACGTACAAACCTCTGTTATGTCAATTTTATCGAAGATGTCTAGAAATCAACGTCACAAGCTCCATTTGTACTATAAGACATTTTCAAGTGATCAAGAGGCACGACAAAAGCTGCCACCTAGGTTTAACTTGTCTAAAGAGAATTGGGAAGCTTTGTGTGATATGTTTAATGATCCTCAGTACAAGGTACACTTTCTAATTATTTACAAGTTAATTGATTTAAGGCTAGTCTACATTATTCATGTACTAATGTTATTTATTTTTTAATTGAAGGCAAGGTGTGAAAAAAATAAAATATGTCGACAACAAGTCAAGTTTAGTCATAACCAGGGGTCTAAGGCATTTGTTGCTAGTCGATATGCTATGGTAATGCTCATTAACATTCATATAATTTCTAAACTGTATACATCAATATTTTATTTTCTTTTATATTAAATGCTTTTTTAAATGACACTTATATATGTAGCGCAACAATGATGAAGAGCCTAATAGGATGGAATTTTTCAAGAGGACTCATTATTCGGATGCTAAAATGGGGCCAAAACCTGAAGCTCAAGCAGCTTATGTAACTTTATCTCTAAGTGTATTCAATAGTATGATTAATAACCATTTTTCTTATGTAACATTAACCTAATCTTCTGTTTTTTTTTTCCTTTCTTAACGTTGTAGAGAAAATGCAGCAATTGTTAGAAGATTCCATTGGAGAAGGAAAAGAGCCTAGGACAATTGACTCTATAGTGGATGAAGGTTGGGGGAACCAGTTCGGGCTATATCAAAGGCTTGGATATGGACCTAGCCTAACAATCGGACACACAAAAGCTGGACAACAAAAAAACCATATCAAAGCCTGACAATCGGACTACAAAAGTAGCCAAAGAAACAATTTCTAAATTATCAGAAAAACTTAGTAAGACCAAGCGGAAGCTTAAGCAATGCAAGTCAAATTTTGATAAAGTTTGTGCACACATGGAAGTTATGACTAAAGCTATGGTTGGTTTTGGAATGCAAGTGCCCATGCCACAATTTTCAGAACATGGTATGTTCCTCAAGCTAAAAGCTCATATGCCTCAATATTGCATACTATTATAATAAGCTGCTTTGTGATAGAATTCATGAGATTCTTGTATATCCCTAACTGTCAAATGACTTAGCTTCTTCCACATACTCTGAAAAGCAAAGCTGTAAATGGCATACCTGAGATCATTTGATTTATTTAAACCTTGCTTATGTTGGAGTTGATTAATTGTTTGGTTTATGGTAGATTGGTGCAATGTCACTGGATTGAGACAGTTTGATTTAGTTAAACCTTGTTTTCATTAAAGTTGATTAAAATGCTTCGTTTATGGTAGATTGGTGTAATGTCACTGGTTTGAGATAGTTTGATTTAATTAAACCTTGTTTCCATTAAAGTTTATTAAAATGTTTGGTTTATGGTAGATTGATCTAATGTCATTGGAATTGAGCTTATCTTGGTCCAGATTTGACAACTAAGAGCCATTATGGGTTGTTATGATGAAAACCTCAGCTTTGTATTTGGACAAGCTCTTTTCTTGTCAGTATTAATTATAAGGAGCATACAATTCAGTTCTCGTCTTCCTAAAAGAGATATGCTCATTTTTTTACGGCTATATTTCAATTATTTTTTGACTTTGCAATATGCAATTTATATAACCATGTGGTTTGTGAGCCTTGATTGTGCTACTCTAGGCCTCTATCAATGGGACAATATAACTACCTTAATAAGTTGTTGTAGATTAAAAAAAAACAATAAAAGATATATCTATGAAGCTTTTCCGTATTGTTTCTAATTTCATATGTGCTTTTCTTTAACTTTTGGTTTAATAAAGTCTATGATTTAAAAAAAATAAGAAGAAAAAGATTATTGTTATATGTCTATATACCACATGATTTAATAATTGATGTTACTAATAGTGCTTAAATATTTATTGCAGATTCAAGTGAGCCAAGCTCTCCAGAATCATTATCATCAGAAGAAGCACCAACAGAAGGAGAAGAAGAGTCAGGTTGATGGTAGAAATAGGTTTCACTAGTTATTAGGATTTTCCCCTTTAATTTTTTTTATGCTCATTTAGACAAGATATTATAATATTTAACGTTTGTTTTTCATATTTGAGATGTTGAGTTTTGAATGTGACTCATAATACTTTGATTAAATATTAGTGTTATAGTTTATACTTAGTTTAATGGGTATTATTTACTTTCTGTTTATTTTATTTGGTTTATTATATAATATATTTTATTATTGGTTTGACAATTTTATTTACGTCATCAATTATCAAAATAAAATGAATTTTTAGTAACACTAATTACGTCACTTATTCTTATGACAATTTCAACTTTGACGTCACAAATTAATATAATAATATATTTTCGGTGACAATAAGTACATAATTTATTTGTCACGTTTTATTACATCTTCGTCATCAATTGTCTAACGTCAAACGATATTACATGACGCTTTAAACGTCACATATTTAAGTGATGATTTTATTGATGTCACCATTTATTATGTATTTATAAATATTTGTTAGTGATCATTCAATTTTAGGGACGTAAATAAATGTCACGTATGCGTTTGACGAATTTCGTTTCGTCATAAATAGTTTAATATCTACCTCATGTTACGTGACGACTTGTATATGTAGTGACGTTATTTTCAGACGAAAGGTGACGAACAATATGTCACTTATTAATGTGACAAATTAATTTTTCGTCACCAGTATTTGATCATTTATCTCATATTTCGTGACGAATCATTTTCTTTTGTGACATATTGATAACCATTCATTGACGACAAAAAAACGTCACAAATGATAAACCATAAGCTGACGATCTTAGATATCGTCACGTAAAATGTTTTATTTTGTGGCGAAATTAAATGATCGTCACCATATATCTTTAGCGACGGGGAAAAGGTGACGAATAGCGTGACAACACAAAAAACGTCATAGAAAAGCATACGTGACAGAAAATTATCATTTTGTGACACAATTTGATATGCCACCAATAATCAATTATGTTGTAGTGAGTTGAGGAAGAAGAAGGAAGAAACAAGGAAGAAAGTTTGGTTTCTAGGTGGTTTAAGACATTGAAATTGTGAGTTCTAATCTCTATTTGTTTCCAAAGCTTTCAAATATGCTTCTATAATCTTGTTTTCAATATATTTTGATTCATAGCATGAATCATATATTTACAAGAAGTTTTGCAAATTTCTTTCCAGTAGACTGAAATTTTCTCAGCTACAGATGTTACTGTTCATCTGGAAGGTTATTCAATTTAGTTTACTTCAATTCTTGATGGGTAGGTGTTTTGATCCTTTACAATAAGTTGACAATATGTTAAAAATATACTTATTTAAGAAAATTAGAATGGATTTAGAATGAATTACATAGATGGAATGGAGTTGGAATTTTTTTTTCAGTTATGGAACTTAGTTTCTTGAATGGTTCCAATTCAAGAACCATCTAAGAAATATACAAGCTGTCTAGTTCATGAGCTAAACCAAACTTAGCATCATCAAAGGAACATTTTTGGACAGTTTTCTTGGTGCTAAACCGTCCATGCAGTCCTGGAAAAATGTCAATATCTCTTAATACACTTAAACCAAATTTTATGTAATTGGTACTCATAAAAAGATCTTTCAACAAGATTTCCATCTATGTATAATTCATCCTGTTTTCTAATCATTTTCATGGAGAAATTAATTCCCAAAATTGATTGGTTGTATCAAAGACTGGCATAAGTAATGCCAATTTTCTTTTTTTATTGATTTATTATTATTATTTTTATTATCATTAGTAGCAATGCCTGGAATTGTGTATTCATAATTTTTTTTTATATAACTAGGACTGAAATACAATTTTGGTAATATGGCTAAGCTACTACTAGTAATACTATTACTAGTATTATTTTCAAAATAAGGTAAAGTATTATTTTTAGAGAATATACTATAAACCTATAATATAAAGTAATGATTTTTAAATGCATCATGACATTTATTAAATTGTAGTACATTTTAATGATGAACTTCCCAAAATACCCCTATTCCAAAAATAAATTTTACACAAATATTGGTATGTAGCTTTGAAGCCACGGACTAAAGTACTACGTGTTGCTCCTACACAAAGTCGTCGTTGCTCATATATACTACTTAATTATTGGTAAAGTACTTTGCCTTAATTTAATTTATGCTTTCTTAAATATTATGCACCTAACTTGGTGGAGGAAATGGTCTTGTTTTTTTTACAGTTTATCAGAATTTTGTTGAATTTTTATTTTTCCTATATGTTTGGGAGGGGATTTTAATATTGTGAAACATCTCTTGAAGAAAATTGGCTTTCTTATAATCGTGGTTTTATGGAGAGGCTATCTTTTTCATTGAGTTGGCTGGCTTGGTTAACTTGCTTATGGAATGAGGCTTATTTACTTGGTCTAACAATCGTTCTTTACCTTCTTTTAGTCAGTTGGACAGATTCCTACTGTCACCCATGTTTTTGGAAAAATTACCTTTTCTGGTCCGGAAAATTTATCCAAGATCATTGCTTAGCCATCACCCAATTTCAATTGAGATGGTGAATTTTGATTGGGGCCCTAAACCTTTGAATTTTTTAATTTTTTGTTAGAAGAAAAGAGTTTTCAAAGTCTTGTGTTGACACAGTGGAAGGGTATTGAGGGGACTGATCTTTGGTGCAAGCTTAGAAGTTCCAAATATTTGATTAAAAGTTGGGTTGCTGAGGAGTTTGGGGAAAACTACTGGAAATTTTTGAACTTGAGTCCAGAATTCATCTAAGATGATTTGTTGGGTTAGGCAGGGGAGTTGCCAGATGCTCATGCCTTGAATTTGTTGGAATTGAAAAGTAATCTCTAGCAAAGATATATGGTGGAATAAATGAGTTGGCATCAGAAATCTAATGTTAAATGATTGCAAAAGGATGATAGAAACACTAGATTCTTTCATATGTCTGCTTCTAGCAGAATAAAGAGCAACAAGATTAAGAGATTGCTCATTAATGATATCTGGATATCTGATGCTGATATTATTCTCAATATTGTTTCTAGTCATGTTGAAAATTTATTTAGTATGTCTACTACTTTAAATATGTCTTTTCTTGATGTGGGGTTGCCTAAATTGTCCTTTGAATCGCAGAGATGGCTGGAAAGATTATTTTTTGTAGTTGAAATTTGAGATGCTATTGTTAGCTATGATAACAACAAAGCTCTAGGACCAGGTGTGTATAATATATCATTTTAAAAAAATTAATAGAGTTTGCTCAAAGATGATCTCATAAAACTCTTCGAGGAATTGTTTTGCAAAGGATCAGTTAATAAGAACACCAACAACGCCTTTGCCACTGTTATCCCAAAGTGCAAAGGTCATTCTATTTGAGAGATTTTGGCCCATTAGTCTTGTGGGCAACATTTATAAAATAATTGTGAAGGTTCTTGCAAGGAGGCTGAGTATGTTAGTTGGGGAACAATCAATTTGCGCTTGTTAAGAGAGACAAATCACAGATTGTGTATTGATGGCTAATGAAGTGATCGATGTAGTGAAATCCTCAAAAAATTCTGCTCTTATGTTAAACTTGACTTCGAAAAAGCATATGAGAGTGTGGACTGGGATTTTCTTTGCCTTGCGTTGGAACATATAGGCTTTGGAGATATATGAATTAAATGGATGAAATTTTGTGTTACCACTACATCCCTCTCAATTATTGTGAATGGCAGACCTACGAAAGAGTTTGGTTTAAAATGGGGTCTTAGACAAGGTTGCCCACTTTCACCTCTTTTGTTTTGTTGTGTGGGTTAAGTCCTAGGTTCTTTTCTTGATAAGGCTGTGAATGTGGGGTTGTATTATGGTGTAAGGATAGGGAATAGAGGCTTACAAATCTCTTAGTTATTGTGAATGACACACCTTACGAAAGAGTTTGGTTTGAAATAGGGTCTTAGATAGGGCGATCCACTTTCACCTATTTTGTTTTGTTGTGTGGGTCAAGTCCTAGGTTCTTTTCTTGATAAGGCTATGAATGCGAGTTTGTATTATAGTGTAAAGATATGGAATAGAGGCTTACAAATCTCTCATATCCAATTCGCTGACGATACATTGATTTTTTTTGTGATTTTTCTCTTCAATGCCTCCTTAAGTGCTTTCAAATTGCCTCAGGCCTCAGGGTTAATTTCCATAAAAATAAATTGTTTGGTATTAGGGTTGATGTCATTAAGTTATCTTCTTGGGCTAGCTTGATTAAATGCTTACTAGGAGAATTCCTAACTATCTATTTGAGACTACTTTTAGGAGTTTCGAAATAAAGCACTGTGGTGTGGGAACCAATTATTGACAAATTTCAATCCCACTTGGAGAATTGGAAGGGATTTTTTTTGTCAAAGGGAGGTAGAGTGACTCTTATCAATTCTATTCTATTGAGACTTCTAGTTTATTTCATGTCTCCTTATAAGATTCTCGTTTTGGTATTAAACCAACTGGAGAAAATTTAGAGGAGGTTTTTATAGAGCGGTGGAGCGAATAAAAGAAGCATTCATTTGGTAAATTGGAAGTTTGTTTGTTTGCCAAGATATCAAGGTGGTTTAGGCATTGCAAATTTGGAAGTGAGAAATAGAGCACTTCTTAGCAAATAGGTATGGAGGTTTGCAAATGAAAAAGATTATCTGTGAATAAAAGTTTATTGAAGAAAGGGAGAGGCAGTGTTCTGATTTTTACCGACCTCTATGATGACCATTTATAACTAAATCATTCCCAAGTTAGCAAGTTCTACCTCTTCTAGTTTGCTAAATCTGACAAAACCAAACACAAATGATTAACATTCACCCTTTGAAGTTGGTATAAATGTGGCAACCACTAGCCCCACCTCCGAGAATGTTTTCCACAAAGTGCCTAAATTTGTCCGATAACTCAATTTACCAATGAAAACAGAGAGTAGCTTTGATATCTAATCGATAGGGCTATAGTTCTTTGAGATCTTGTTTCCAAACCTAACATTCCCCAAGCTTTCTTGTTGTGAATTCCACCCGTGCACTCAACCATTCACACTCTTATTCAAAGATATTCATTCACACTTGTATTCAAAGAAGAAAAAAAAAATGACTGGCTTCTACAAACACATGTGATTGAGTAGCGTGTTGTTGTGCTATCAAATTAAATTTCAAACTTTACCACTTTATGCAATTATGGCAAGTAAGGGTCGAATCCACTTGAACTTGTTAAATCTCAGAATAAGTAAACTGATCGAGATTTTGGGGGAAATATTCAATTTTTATCTACGAGAATAAAATCTTAAATAAAATAACTCACAAATCAATGGATAGAAAAACGCTAGCAAGGACTTTGTATTTTGGTTTTATTTATTCGGGATTAATCATTGATAATAAATTATTGAGTAATGACTTAGAATTTCGCATAGCACAACAAATTCTAATTCTTGTAAAAGTTAGGTTAATTCCCGAGAAGCACACAAATTAACCCTAAACTTAATTAAACTAAATTAGCTAATCACTCGCATAAGATAGCTAATCAAGTTATTGAGTATAAGGACAACATTAACACAAATTGCATAAAATTAACGACCGATTAAAATCATGCAATTTGCTTCAAATAATTCCCTATTCATTAATCAAACACCGATTTAAATTAATCGATAGTTACTACTATTGATTATCGAAAACTGATTATGCATAATCCTAGTTAATCAACTATGTAAAAACAATTGAAATGACCAATAATAATTGAAATAACATAATTGATAGAATAAAACTAAAAATTGTTCAAATACTAAATAGAAATAATGATCTTTAAAAAGATCAGATTTTTAATGATAAAACAAAAATCTCATATTCCCAAATAAAATAAACATAATATTTGTCATTGACAACTATAAGCATTTACGCACAATCCATAAAAGAAAACATCATAAAACGATTAAGGGAAAGAGAGAAACTTATTAGACGGAAATCAGATTTCCCGAGAAGCTCCAACCATTGATCTTCTACTATGCTCGAAAACAATGTATCTAAGGTACTTGACACCCAAAACTCAACTATTAAGTCCTATATATAGCTAGAAAAGATCCTAGGGTTAATTACACAAGAGTCCTAAATAGAAACTATTTAAAAATAGCTTAAAAACTTCAATTTGGAAAGTAGACGCTTGAGAGACACTGATGCGTCCACTTGGACGATTGCTGCTGTCAAACTTCTGAGGGTGGACACATAAGGTCTGATGGATGCGTCCATTTCCTCTTTCTTCCAAAAATCCATTTTCAAGCTTTCAATCTCTTCCAATTCCGTCTAAACATCTTCTAACACCTCCAAAAAACTTTAAAACAAAAGTATAAGTGTAAAAAATCACACTACAAGAAATTGCAGTTTAGTGATACCTAAAGTCATCACTAAATGTGTTAATTTTGATCACTATTATTAATAGTAACCATTTTTCAACTCCGTCACTTGCTGTCACAAGTACCTCCGTTACTAATAAAATTGTGAGAACTTTACGAATGTTGTCACAATTATGCAATGTTTTTGTGACAAATTGTTTGACACTAAAAACTTTAAAATAAGTGACAAAATTATTTGTCACAATAATGTAACTTATTTATGACCAAATTTTCGACACAAAAAATAATAAATAGTGATGAAAAATAGTGTAGCCATACCTTAATTTATTGTGATGCAATTATTGACACTAAAAATTATAAGAAATAGTGACCAAATTTAATTGTCACTTTAATATTTTTATCAGTGACAAATATCACGTCACTGAATGTTTTTGAAATAATGTCAATGAACTAATACAGTAACAAAAGTGTGATGTGGTGCCTATGTAGTAGGCATAACAATAGGTGCCACTATAGATGTACTGGTAAGTAATGAAGGGACTGGTGGAGTAATAGAAAATATCGGAGCTGACTGAGCAAAAAGAGCTAGCACTGGACTGGTGGAGGGCACAAGTAGCGATGTAGAACTCGACTAGCCAACAGGTGTAGCAAAAGAGACTCCTGAAGGCACAACGGTGGATGTGGAGACCGATCTAGGTACCCATTGTCTGGTAGATTGGGCGGCAGTACCCTTTCCCTTGCCCTAAGGACTGATGAGGACAAGGGATAGAGACATGTACAGGAACTGGAACAGTAGTTGGGATATGAATGATGGGCCTCGTTGGAGTAGTGGTAGTAGGGAGGGAAGTCAATAGTGCAGCTACAGGAGCAAAAAGACGGTATAGACTACCTAACGATCTGCCAAAAATTCCTATCAACCCCTCTATCGATCCAGATGCGATCAAGTAACTTGTTTTTCAATTTAACCTCAACGCAAACCCTAGTCTCACTAGGTCGACAGAGATCAACAGTGGCCTCATCAATGTGTAAAAGGAATTCCGATCGCCTTAGCCAAGATGTAAATAAACTGTTTGGCTCTAAGGTGGACGGGTAATAAATGAAATGAAATCTAAATAGGTGTTATAGGGGTCTCCTCATCAGGGTGGAAATCAATGGTCCATTTTAGAATGTGCATAGGGCATCCTACAATGTTCCACGTAAGCTTTAAGAAAAGCCTAGAGTAATCGGTCTCGTGTGACATGATTGCTGGCTGGGCATCATTGGGGTAGAGAGCATCACAGATAATTGCCTAGGGGCAGTTAGAAGCACATGATGTGAGATCTGGTGGCTGGAGAATTTGAAGCACCAAGCGGGGCCCTCTTGTCAAAAACATCACTATGTGTCAAATGAGAAGTAATAGACACACCTAAAGCATCTCCAAACTGTGTAGAAGTCAAAACGCCAATTGTCTCAATTTGTGTTCCAATAGGGCTTACTTCTTGAAAAGTGACACTATGATTTGTAGTAAGAGTACTAGGCATGCCAATAATTTTTCTGAGTTGCGTAGATATAGATATCATGACCAATTGAGTATTTTGACCAAAATTAGGATTTTGGGCAAAAGTCTGAAAAAAATAGTAGTCAAATTGGTTAAACCAGTTGGTAATTTCTAAGATTGGTTTGATGGATTATTAGCCCATAAAGTAGGGAGTGTAGTGGCAAAAGGAATAGAAGAAATAGGGGTTGATAGCAAAGAAATTAAACAAGAGTAAAAAATGGCACTATTCACGTCATTTTATTTTTTTGCTTAAAGGATGGTTGGGTATTGTTTGTGGCAGTGGGTGTAACATGTATTGAGTGTTGGTTTGGTCCAAAATGACCCAAATTTGTTTGAATTTGAGAAGATGGTGCGGTAGAACAAATTTTGTGATTTTCGATTTGATTTTAGATTTTGATGGATAAAGCTTAGGTATGTTGGGGAATCATTGTAGGACATGAGGAAATGTTGTTTAGAGCTTTGACCTAGCTTAAATGGACATTAATTGAAGCTAAAATGGGAGACCCATTTTTTGCCAAAGTGACGGTTTTCAAATTAGCATCCAAAATGGAAGAGGGAGGTAAGGAATGTTCTCATGTGTGTGTGGAGGTATTGTGTGTGTTGGGTTGCAGCAATTTGGCCCAAAAATGGGTTACCTGAAAAAAAATTTCCATGTTCATCCTTTTTAGCCAACTTGATTGGAATTTTTTATTTTGGGCTGAGTTTTCGGTTCGACAGGATTTGGGAAGGATGTGTTCTACTAGAAGAAGTAAATGAGGTGCTTGGGTAGATGTATTTTGGCCATTAGAAGGGTTAAAAATAAACAAATAATGGAGTAGAGTGGTGGCGGGTAAATGACGATCTGGCCACATTGGAACGATTTTTTGGGCTAGATAAGGCATGAGATAGTGCATATAGGGGGTAGATGATGGTAGGGATGTATTGGTAACTTCAAATATATGATGGCTGCCATTTATACTAGGAAAGTTGTTTAGAAATAACATTTATTAAATTGTAGATGGTTGCCATTTACACAGTACTGATCAAGTAAGAAGAAAGAAAGAATAGAGAAGGAAGAAAGAAAAAAGAAGAAAGAGAAAGAGAAAGAAAAAGAAAAAGAAATGAAACAAAACAAAACGGTACGGATTGTCGAGTTGCAGAATTGCGATCAAAGAAGATGAAAAAAATGAAAAATAGGAGAAACAAAAATGCATTTATTTCAATAGATTACAGTAATATTTTAATGAAAAATATCAAATTGACTAATAAAGTTGAAAATATAGTATACATATAACTTTTAAAGAAGGGGACGCCAAAATGCCAAAAAAAAAAAAAAATGAGATACTAAATTGGCCAATTTTCATTTATTTTATTATCAGTTTATGCTTATGCCCTTTGATTCAAAAAGAAAAAATGGAAAAAAAAAACGTATCATTTTTAAGCTTACACAATTACACGTCCTTTCTTACTCAGAGATGCCGTCTTCTTCTTCTTGTACAAACCCCCAGGCCTTTTGAACCCGTAAAGACCTCTCCGGCCTTCCTCCGTCAGTCTCCGGCCTCCGCCATCTCTTCCATTGAACAAACCAAGATTCTGCAACCAGCCACCAGTTGTATCTGCAAGTGATTAAATCTATCGACACGTGTATCTGTTACTGGTCTTGCTCCTTCATAATGGGTTAAGAATTGCTGTTACCGCTATATCTTTTCGTCATCGATTTGATGTTCTCTCCTTAGTAAACCATAAATTATGTAAATTTGAATAAATATATTTGGTTGTTATTGTTGTTGTTTATTGAATGTATCGGATTAGATAGAGTATGAATGATTTAAAGTTGGCGTGATTTTGAAAGTCTGAAGGCCATGTGGTTTTCCTTCTGGAGATCCAGAGATCGTTTCTCTTTGGATGAACTCAGGTAGTCAGCCTTTCAAGCTTTCTATTTACTATTTCGTTGATTTTATGCACAATTTTTTTCTCCTTTTTGGGGTACTGTAGGGTTTCCCGTTTCTTCGAACTGAAGATTAGTAAAGGTTATTCACTATAAGATAACAATTGAATTATGTAACTGTAATTGCATGTCATTTATTTATTTTGTTAAACATGAGTTTGTGATCTCGTTGTCAAGCTTTTTAGTAAACGGTGAAGCAAGTAATAATAAGGCAATGGGGTTGAAGTAAGGAACTGTTTTCGTTTGTAGAGCATAATAATTGATGGTTTAATGCCCAACAACTACCTACGATTGGTTGTAGTTTTTCTTCTCGACAGAGGTATTGCACCGTGCGTTCTGATTGTATTGCCCTTTTTAAGTCATCTACAGAAGTTTTTTACTTGTGATAGGTTACCCCTTAACATTTAGATATTGTTCCATTTATCTGAATTCGAGTTGGAATCTTTAACTGGACATGTTAGGATGCAGGTGATTAATTTATGGCCCATTGTTTATATGACTCTCTTTTGGTATTTAATGTGCTTTTGGAGTAATAACCTGAGACTGCAATGTTTTAAATAATTTAATATTGTGTTACTTGCATTTGGTGCATGCTAGCATCCCATGCCTTTTCCTTTTCTGGAATCTATATCATTTGTTTAATTTTGGGAGCAATTTGTCAAGAAAGTTATATCATGTCATTTGGTTGCAATGTTGAATTAATGAAAAATAATAGAAGACAGTACTGAAAAAGTTCATGTGGAGGCATGGACAGATAATTGCATAACATTAACAGTATAGCATAGGTGCTTTTTCCTTCAAATTTCTGAAGAATTTAGGTGATAAAGGACTCCTCATGAATGTATAGAAGTGGATTACATAGCTGAGCAACTATAGGTGATTATAGAATAAATTTGGAACATTTTCATTCTGGATTATTGTGACAGCTCCTGGGAGTTGGGAGTTGCTACAATGCTACTGCTTTTTTCTGGGCACTGATGCTTTGTAATGCTTAATCAAGAACCTAATTTCCAATTCCACTATTTTTCACATCTATATTTAGATTAAATACTCCATAATGCATATCTTTTCAGTTGATTATTTACATCTGTAAATTATTTATTTGTTTGCTGTTCAATAGATATCTTACTGAGCAATTGATGAGGGTTCAAATTGTTAATGATGTTAACAAGGTGACTACCGTTTCTTCTTACTCTTAATGACTGTTTTTCTTTTACTCCCCTTTATATTTGTTTAAGTCCTATTCTGCTTCTGATTTTGTGGCATAACATTGTAACTTCAAGGACTTTGTAATTGAGGCACTGAGATCAATTGCAGAACTAATAACTTACGGTGACCAGCATGACCCAGCCTTTTTCGAGTAAAGACTTTTGAATTCCTTTTAAATTATTGATGAAATATTTTGTAATACTTTACTTGAGCTATTGATATGGCATTGTTGGTTCTTCAGGTTTTTCATGGAGAAGCAGGTCATGGGGGAGTTTGTACGTATATTAAAAGTTTGTAGACCTCTAATTGTTGCTCTCCAGTTATTGCAGACAATGAGTATCATGATCCAAAACTTAAAAAGTGAACATTCTATATGTAAGTTAGTTGTCATTTATCGCAAGGTTGTTCTCTTTTGAGGGAAACTTACCCCTCCATGGTCCCTATTTCAGACTCGCTCATACTATTTATTTGGTAAATTTTGCAGACTATATGTTTAGTAATGAACATATTAACTTCCTTATAACTTATGCCTTTGACTTCCACAATGAAGAGCTATTGTCTTACTACATTTCTTTTTTAAGGTTAGTTTGTATGACCTTTTTGTCTTATTGCATGAATCATTTTTTTTTTATCTGTATCTTAATCAAATTTTTTATGTGATTGTGTTACTATGTGTATGCTACCTAATGATTGTCTTTAATAATATTGTTGTCTTCTATGCAAGGGCAATAAGTGGAAAGTTGAACAAGAATACAATTTCGTTGCTTGTTAAGACTCGGAATGTAAGTTCATTTTGTAAGCTTTTCTGTTCTGTTTTCTATTGTATCTGGATATTATAATAGATCTCTAGTTCTAGCTCGATGCTACTTTTCTCTGTTGAATATTCCTTTATTACTATATGCTAACTCGCTTGGATTACTAAAATGTAGTGTTTCTTGTTTAAAGCTGGGGATTTACTATCAACTTGTCTAATTTAGGATGTAGAAAAATGAATGTCCTGTTTTCCTAAAGTAAATCTCATTCAATGAGTCCCCCTTTATTTTAAGGAATATAAATCCCACTAACATGAATCCTCTTATGAACCCCTTTCATTAATAAGGGTAAGGTGGTAGCCTTACATGTGGTGATATGCTCTTCTAAATATTTGTGTCTAAGCCAAAATAGAATATTCAAATAGAGGGAGTAATAATTTTTAAAATTCTGTAAGCATAGCATTCTCTCCAGTCTAATCTCTAAAGCATTTGAGTGCTCGCCATATTATCTTATTGACTTTAGAAAATGCTACCATGAAGATTTTTCTTGGTAAACTTTTGGACAAATAAGTTTTTGAAACTCTGTTTGTGTAGTGAATGTATCTATAATCTATTGTCTGTCTGGTGTATTCATGTATCTTCCTGGTTTCTATTTTGTCTGTACTTTTGTGCATTCTATTCCATTATTTTGTTGCTGTATTTAGGATGAAGTCATTTCTTTCCCACTTTATGTTGAGGCCATACGTTTTGCTTTCCATGAGGAAGGAATGATTCGTATTGCAGTCCGAGCTTTGACCCTAAATGTCTATCATGGTCAGTTCTCTTGTTTCTTTTTATTTTTTGTTTTTCCACTGTACCCCTTTTATTCCACTTAGTTGTGCCATTGCAAGTACAATTTTTCCTTGATCTGCAGTTGGAGATGAAGCTGTTAACAGATACATTGCTAGTTCCCCACATGCTGAATATTTCTTGAAGCTGGTCAAATTTTTCTTGGAGCAGTGCATTAACTTGGAGCAGTTGGTCATCAATAGGACAAAGTAAGATTTTTTTAATCTTGCTTTCCCTGATTTTGTAGATTGATTCTTTATATGCTGAGAATTGTTATCATTTATGAGACAGGAATAATCGCTCAGACTCCAAGACCTCTATTCTTTCAGCTGTTGATGAGATCGAAGACCAGCTTTACTATTTTAGTGATATCATCTCTGCTGGGATTCCAGACGTGGAAAGATTAATAGTGGATAGCATGTTGAAACTTCTGATTTTTCCGTTGGTCCTTCCTTCTCTGAGAAATGAAACAGTTAGTTTAAAATTCTCAACCTCTTTCCCTTATCTTGTGTTTGTGCTGAGGTTTAAATAGGTTGTATTTTAGTTTAATATAGCATCCTTTGTTGGCTCATAATTCAGGAAACTGAAGTTGGCATTCTTTGTTCTTCGTATTTGCTTTGTTGCATCTTCCGCATTGTCAAAATCAAAGATCTGGCAAATACTGTTGCTGCTGCTCTTCTTTGTTGTGTAGAGAACTTTACACCAGGGTCTGAAGCAAAGCTTAATGGGTACACACCTAGCCACGATTTTGTTGATGAGTGCCAAAAGACAAATAAAGGTAAAATTAACTCAGAGCAGAGAGCTGGAAATTTGCAAGCTACAATACCAAGTCCATCTAGTTGTTCACATAGTAAGCCAGAAGGTGTTGTCCTCCATCATTGTGGTGGTTCACATTTTGCTTTAAGGTAAATCACCTAACAATAAGTGTTCTTTCTTTCCACCTTAGTGAAAAACTGTTCAGATCCATTTGTTACAACATGGACCTAAAATGAACAAAAAATGGAAGAGAATTTTATTGATAAGTCGTCAGTGCATTAAGTTTGATATAGTGTTTTATTCTTATTTTCCTATCTGAGGTTGTATGTTTGCAATGAGTTAGTACCACATCAGACACAACCCTCCCTCCCCCCCCTCCCCTAAAAAAAAACAAAGAAAGAAAAGAAAATAGGTAAGACATTTTTATCACATAATAATATCTTGAAGTGCATAATTGAATGGCATTAGCTCGTGTTTTTATTTTTTATTTCTAATTTCTAAATTTTTTCCTTTTGGCTTCAATTCGGTGGGTTATCTTGTAAAATTATCTCTAGTTTCATCATGGAACTTCTAATGAAGATATATGAGTAAATATATTCTTGCTTGAGATTTAAATATTCACGGAACTTCACATAGCTAAGTTTATATTTTGTTAGAAGTGTCCAAAATTGGAATCAATTTCACTTTGAAGAGAGGGACATTAATATAAAAAAATAGAAGATTGGGATGAAGCTTTTCCTGACATGAACTATTGAGATGCTCTATCCGGATGTTATATTTTGCTAATGTTTCATTGTAGGGAGGCCTTGCTTTCATATATTACACATGGGGATGATGTCCAAGTTTCATGTGCTTTAAGTGTCTTGGCTACACTCTTGCAAACTAAAGGTTGGTGACTAGCTTCACTATGCAAGGCATTGATGTTTCACATGTACAATCTCATTGAAATTTCATTCTGCAGAACTGGATGAATCAATGCTAGATGCTCTTGGTATTCTTCCACAACGAAAACAACATAAAAAACTCTTATTGGTATGAGCTAGGTGTATTTACTTGATTCTTATTTACTTTTTTTAAATTTTATTTTATATATGTTGGGCTTTCTGTTCTTGTTTTTGTAACTATAGGATATGCCATTACTTGCTTTCTTTCCCTTCTGTGTGTGTGTGTGTGTATCTGGGAGTTTTGCCTAGTCGTGTGGGGAAAAGGATTGTATCACATGGCCTGCTTCTCTTTTTTATTTTTAGAGTTGAATGAACTCCATGCAATGATTTATCAAGATGCTAGACTAATTTCATTTATCTAATTGTAATAGATCTGATGTAACGGAAGGGTATTAGGGCAATAGAACTTAATATATGGAACAATAATAGAATTTAGGGATAAAATCCTTTGGTATAAATATGAAAAATAATAATAAGAATACAACCAATAATACTAGTATTCTAGTCCTATTTATAATACTGAAAATATTAGCTAATTATAAATTAATAAGGATTACTTGTCCTTCAATACTAAACTTACTAAAAACAAATTAGGATTCTAAATTATAATCATAACTTATTAAGGAAATATAATACTAAATAGAATATTTCTAAATATTAAGGACTCTTTTAGAAATTAGGAATCCTATTGGGATTTGGACTGCACCATTCGTGCCACATCACGATGTATGTTATGTGGTCTTCCTTTATGTGGCTATAAACTAAAATATCGTCAAAATAAACCACAACAAAAAAATTCAAGAAAGGCGTCAATACCTTCGTCATAGCTCTCATAAAAGTGCTAGGAGCATTAGAGAGTCCAAATGGCATCACCAACCATTCAAATAACCCATATGGTGTTTTAAAAGCTGTTTTCTATTCATTTCCACTTCTCATTCTAATTTAGTGATATCCACTCTTCAAGTCAATTTTTGAAAACACCTTGGAACCTACTAATTGATCGAACCTACTAATTGATCAAGCATCTCTCCTAATCATGGAATAGGAAAGTGATGCTTGTAATTTTGTTTATGGCACCCTGTGCACACACATTCTCCAAGAAAATCATCCTTTGGAGATGTGGAAAGGTATATTATCAACTTAATATTTAGATTACAAGTGCCTATATATAGGCTTACACAAGCACACAAATGTGGAAGAAACAATACACATAGCAGCTATGTTAGGCTGTCAAATATAGCAGCCTTTTTACTCTGCTTGACATAATACTCAACACTCCCCCTCAAGCTGGAGCATATAAATCAAATGCTCTAAGCTTGCTACAAATGTATTCAATCCTAGGTCCTTTTAAAGATCTTGTAAAGATATCAGCAAGTTTGTCATTTGATCTATCAAACGCAGTAACAATGTCTCCGGAAGCAACCTTGTCACGTATGGAGTGACAATCAACTTCAATATGTTTGGTTCTCTCATGAAAGACAGGATTAGATGCAATGTGCAAAGCAGCTTGATTACCACAAACTAATTTCATAGGGTTGAGTTTACAGAACTTGAGCTCCGTGAGAAGATACTCAATCCAAATAAGTTCGCATGTCCTAAGAGCCATTGCTCGGCATTCGGCTTCTGCACTTGAACGAGTAACCACATTTTGTTTTTTACTTTTCCATGACACAAGATTTCCACCAAACAAGATATAATAACCTGATATTGATCTTCTATCTCAAGGACAACCAGCCTGGTCTGCATCTGTATAGTCAACAATTTCTGTATTTTCATGATTCTTATAAAGCAAGTCTGTACCTGGAGACCTTTTGACATACTTTAAAATTCTTATTGCAGCTTCCTAATGACTTTCACATGGTGCTAGTAAAAATTAGCTAACCACACTAATTGAAAATGAAATATCAGGACGAGTGACTGTCAGATAAAGTAACTTGCCAATTAACCTTTGGTATCTTTCAGGATCAGATAAAAGCTCCTCCTATCTTGGAAGAAGCTTGACATTGGGATCTATGATTGTGTCAACAGGTTTGCAACCACTCATGCCTGTTTCTTCTAGTATATCTAAGCTATACTTTTTTTGAGAAACATAAATCACTTGTTGTGATTGAGCAATCTCTATACCAAGAAAATGCTTTAAGTTTTCAAGGTCTTTAATCTCAAAGTTTTGAAACAAATGTTTCTTAAGTTGACATATGCCCTCTGTGTCATCTCCAGTGATAACAATGTCATCAACATAAACCACCAGATAGATGCTTTTTCCTGATAAATGTTTGTAAAATACAGAATGATCAACCTTGCTTTGAGCTATGCCGAACTGTTGAACAACTCCACTAAACCTGCCAAACCAAGCACGGGGTGATTGTTTCAAACCATAGAGAGAGTGCTTATGGTGACAAACTAAGTTCCTGTTTTAGCTACGAAGCCCGGTGGTTGTTCCATGTACACTTCTTCGTTTAGGTCACCATATAGGAAGGCATTCTTGATATCCAATTGATGTAATGACAAGTGGCTGCCATTGACAGGAAAATACGCACAAAAGTAATTTTGGCTATGGGTGAAAAAGTATCAGTGTAGTCAACACCAAATATCTGTGTATAACCTTTAGCAACAAGTCGAGCTTTAAGTCTGTCCACTTGTCCATTTGGGTCAACTTTTACATTGTACATCCATCTACAACTAACTATTGTTTTGCCTGGAGGTAGAGGTACCAACTTCCAAGTTCCTGAAGAATCAAGAGATTCCATTTCATCAGCCATAGCCTGCCTCCAGTCTGGCTGAGACAAGGCATCCTGAACATTCTTAGGAACAGAAACAGAAGATAAATGGGAAATAAAAGCACAATAGGATGGAGAAAGACGCTTTTGTGAGAGAAAGTTATAGATGGGATAAGAATTTCGAGTAGACCTGATACCTATGTGGTTGGTATTAGGTGAATCTTGGACCGAGTCAGAAAGATCCGATGGCATAGGACATGAATCAATTGGACTTTCATGATCTTCTTGTGAACTACGTAACTGGCGAATGCAATGCTGATATATGTGTGGGAAAGGTGACACAATTCTTTTCTCTTGGGTTGGGGGCAAAAACTCAGTATGAGGTGAAGAGATTCCTTCTTCAGGCACCATTTGAGGTGATGACCCAGAGAAAGTAGGAACAGGAAATATTTCTGCAGTCTCAGTGGGTTATTCAGTGAAATTAGACTCATCAATGGTTGTAGTAGAAAAGAAAGGTGAAGACACGAAAAAGGTAACATCAAAAGAGGTGTAAAAACGATGAGTCTTAGGATAATAGCACTTGAAGCCTTTTTGAAGACGAGAATATCCAATGAAAACACATTTAATTGCCTTTGGATCTAGTTTATCTCGTCCATGAGTAAAATCATGAACAAAACAGGTACTCCCAAAGACCCGCAACGGAAGCTTATGAAGAGGTTCTTGTGTGTGAAAGTTCAGAGAGAAATGATTCTTCTTGTGTATCCTTATGACAATATGGTTACATATATATACACATAAGAATGTTGAGACAACCTAACATATTCTCTTTTAGGCTGTCTACCTACTCTATGTTAGGCTGTCTAATATAATGGCAAACATCTACTTAATCTATGTTAGGCTATCTAACACTCCCCCTCAAGTTAGAGCATAGATCTTAATCATGCCCAACTTCTTACAAAGATAATCAACCCTAACCCCATTGAGAGCCTTTGTGAAGATGTTTCTTAATTGTTCTTCAGTTTTCTCTTGCGGCAGCCCTGTGAGTTGATGGTGTCAATTTTGATGAAGAATTTCAACAAATGGTTGAAGCAGATACTTGAAGAACTGAAGTTCTATTTTTTTTATTTTTGTAGTTTTAAAGGAGAGGTTCAGACCTCAGGAAGAGGCTCTGATACCATGTGAAAAGGTATACTATCAACTTAATATTTAGATCACTAGAAGTGTCTATATATAAGCTTACACAAGCACATAAATGTGGAAGAAATGATACACATAGCAGCTATGTTAGGCTGCCTAACATAATACTCAACAGGAGCTAATTAGGCTGGACAAGCACAAAAACTTTTACTTTCTTGCACTAATCCTTTGTCTAATAACTCTTGAACTTGTCTTTGAATTTCAGCCTGCTACATAAAAGGTATTCTATAAGTTGGCAGATTTGGTAATGTTGCTCCAGGGACCAAATTAACGTCATGTTGGATACTTCTTAGAGGTAGTAAAATTTTCGGCCCCTTTGTCAACCAACTCACTGAATTCCTCTAAAGTTGTTGAATTTCAGTATGGTGTTGCTGTGAATTTGCTTCTTGACTATGTCCCATCATCTTAATAACTGGAGCATACATGACTCCCAACTTACTACTTGCTGGCTCAATCTGATTTTGTTGTTGTTGGGAGGCTTTTTGGTTGCCACTTGCTTTGCCTCTCCTTGTAGAGGATACAAGGTATACGTCTTGTCATCCTTAATGAAAGAATGAGTGTTAGGTTTTATCTTATGATCCATATCATGATCAAACAACCATGGTCTTCCAACAAGAATATGTTCAACATCCATTGGCACCACATCGCATAAAGCTTCATCATCAAGCTTCTCTCTTATGGTAAATTTCACCAAACATTGAGAAGTAGCCGGTACCTCATGCCCTTTCTTTAGCCACCCAATTTTGTAAGGATGAGGATGTTTAGTTGTAAGAAACTTCAATTTTTCTACAGCTTCCTTGGAAATAATATTTTCCATGCTTCCATCACCATCAATGACAAGATCACAGGCTTTTCCTGCACAAACTACACTTGTGCAAAAAATACTACGTCTTCTCCAATCTTCCACTTCCTTTTAGATCGTTGTTGTCATCACTCTATGCATCACCAAAGATTCACCATTGGAAGGAAACCATCAACTTCCTCTATTGTCTCTTCCTTTACATGATAAACTGGTTTTGACTCTTACCTAACATTTGCAAAATTCACCTTTCGTTCTGGACATGTGTAAGTAGTATGTCCTCTTTCTTTACAATTGTAGCATCGAACTGCGGTTTGGCTACCTCCTTTATTGTCCTTTTCATAAGACACTATATTATTCTTGCCTTTATTACTACTTTCAGCCTTTAGTACACCTCCAATGTGTTTACTTGTTGTAGTAGCCTTGTTATTACTCTTTTGATAGCCTCGACCTTGCCAATTGTTGCTATAAATAGGTTTTCTAGTGCCATAGCGTAAAATTTGCTTTTCAGCCAATAGTGCATATTGACGAGCATCTTCCAAATTAGATAAACGGACAATTCCCATCTAGTCTCATATGTACAAATTTAGACTAACCAAATATCGTGCTGTAAGCTACTCATTGGTCTCAGATAATTCCACATGAATGGACATGCTATTAAACTTGATGTGTACTCCTCAACAAACATGAAATTTTGCTTCAAACAATGAAATTTCTCGTACAATTCCATCATATAGTCTGTTGGTAGAAATTGCTTTTGAAGCTTAGTTTTCATATGCTCCAAGTGCGGACTTCAATTTTCCCTTGTCGACTCTCTTCCTCCATTGAAGCGCATTTCCTTTCAACTTCAACTTCACAAATAAGACTTTTCTATGTACTGCCATGGGCTTCCATTCGAAGTAAATCTCCAAACTCGTTTCTCAATCCAAATAGTCTTTAGCATGCAAGTTTCCATGAAAATCAGAAACCTCAATTATGGTTCCACCACCATTCAAATCGAGGGCATTGAGCAACCTCTCCTCGAATCCACCTCTTGCCATGTGAGTAACGGCTCCAGCTTCATGAAAGGGGTTTCCGTTGTCAATTTCATCATCATCATCATCCTCGAGATCATCATTCTCAGGGGAGTTGTGGTCACCTTCTGGAATCTCCATTCGGGCTTCCTCTGGTTCTTGACGATGCAAGGGTTGTACAACCTAAGTTAATTCTACAATCATTTGTCGCATCTTAACCATTTTGTTTTGTTGGGGCTGATTGCCTCTACCATGACCAGCCATAATTTTCAGGGAAAATTCTGAAATTAGGATGATTGCCTATGATTCTGATATCAGGAAGGGATGTTAGGGCAATAGAACTCAACAATTAGGGCTAGATTATGGTTGATTGAAGTTGGATCAAAGAATAGAATTCAGGGATAAAATTCTTTGGTATAAATATGAAAAATAATAATAATACAACCAATAATACTAATCTTCTAATCTTATTTATAATGCTGAAAATATTAGCTAATTCTAAAGTAATAAGGATTCCTTGTCCTTCTAGATTAAATTTACTAAAAATAAACTAGGATTCTAAATTATAATCCGAAGATATTAAAGAACTAGAATACTAAATAGAATATTCCTAAACTATTAAGGACTTTTTTAGAAATTAGGAATCCTAGTAAGTATTTGGACTGCATCAAGATCTCATGTTTCTTACTGATCAAATTGGGAATGCTTTATTTGACTTGTGAAAATTTGTGCAAAATTAGCCTGCTAAAGAGTTGCAAAAGGTTGTGTACAGTATGAGGCCCTAAGAATTCCACAAAGAAATTCATGCTTCTGTTTCTTATACTTGATTTGATCTTGATCTATTTATTGTAATTATGTTTGTTTGCTTTTGGTGGTTTCAATAATTTATAGCCGCATTATGCTGCCCAAGGTGGGATGACGAGGAAGACCTATTTAATTGCCTTTGGGGTAGTTTTCTTTCTTGAGTAGGTGATGGATAACTTATGGAAAATCTATTCTGTTTCTTTTGCCATAAGAAAAACTAGATGAAATAGCTGTTGTTTATAGTATTAATTTCTGTAAATAAATTATAACCTTGTGAATTCTATACTTAAAATGCGGTAAATATATTAGAACAAGTAATCTTGTTCTAACTAATTGTTGCTCTTATAAAACTTTTTGGAAGTTGCTCCTCCTACTACTGTTAGTGAAATTAATTGGACTGATCATTAAGCAGGGATTGTGGCATTCTTCTATTGGCTTCTCCTTACCTCCAAGAACAAATTCTCTTTATTGTGATTACAGCAAGCTTTGGTTGGTGAAGGATCTGGAGAGGAGCAACTATTTTCCTCAGAAAGTACTGTAGCAAAAAACGGCATTGGTGGTGAAGTTTATGTCTATCTACAAAAGTTAAAGGTACTACTAGTACTATGCAGCTGCAAATACTGTTGAGCTCAGTGTTAATTCTTACCTGGTCTCTTTTGCAAAAGAAAACTCGTTCTATCTGGTATCTAAAATTGAATATCTGGATTTGAACTTTTGGAATTTCAAAAGATGACTTCCACCTTTTTTTTTTAGAATAAACATATTTTTCCATCTAGAATTTCATTTATAATCTCCTTAATTCTAGGATTTCATATCCTACTAACACATACATCCCGTCCTTGTCTATAGTTAACGTCCTTAATAATTTGTATCAAGTTAAATGGGGAAATTTCAATCTTGGACCAGAGGGAGTATAAAACAGCTTGTACCATTAAGACCTGGTTGAAAATATTGCCGCTATAGGTTTACATCCAGTAACCTTTCGATGGCTCTCCTAAATGTCATTTTGGAATTATGCCACAGTAGGTTTGAGGATTCGCAGGTTCTATTTTCATTCCATCATGATGAAACTATTTAATGAGTGTTTTGCCTCGCGTAATGTGAGATTTACTTATTGCAAAATGAAAACTAGGGAACATTTTTTTTTCCTTCTTTTATACTCTTCTTATCTAATCATTGGAGTATTCTACTTATTATTTCCAATATAGAAAATACTAGTGTCTAGGAGCCTAGTTAAACTTTCTGCCTAGTAATTTTGACATTTTAGGAGAGGTAAGAGTGAAAATTAATTAGATATATTTAATATTGAGAATGAAAAGGGTATTTTAGTCCTCCTTTTTAAAAAAATATATAAAATTTATGATTTTCTTAAGGGGCATGAAATTATATTTTGTGACAACTAAAAGAAAAATGGTGGGAGTGCAAAATATCAGAGTCAAGTTTGGATGATTAGCATTGTTGATGCCTTTGTTTTTCGCTGGATTGGTGGACTTAAAGGGTGGAATCTGATGGCTTGAGGTTTTGGTTGGTAGTGGCACTGGTGGTGGGAAAGGTGATCCTAGGGTGCTGGTTAATCAGTTGAATTAGGAAGGGTGGAGTGATACCTATTGTTGATATAAAGTGCCTTGTTTTAGATATATCCATGTTTTATATGCTTGAATCACTGTTTCTCTTGTAGTTATTTCTATGCATTGAGTAATTAACTCCAAAAGCTGCCTACGCGATGCAGTGGTAAGTCAACTTGATTTGTGTTATGGCTCTGTTGGATGCATTCTGTAGGACCTAAGAATAAGGAATTATGAAAATACAAACCTAACAATCACTCTTTGGAAGAGGTATTAATCACTCATAGTTACCTTAATGAAGGATTTCCCTAATATGGTATCTATTGGATTTATTGTTTTCCTTTTTGAATAAGGAAATCTTGGTAGATTTGATTTCTTTTTTGAATAAGGAGAGTTCCTAATCAAACAAGGATTTGAATTCTTTCTTTTATATATGTAATTTGAAAGATGATGAGTTATTGAATACCATTTTGAGTTTTCTTTTAAAGGTCTTGTGAGAGCTTTGTTTTGAAATGCTTTAAGAAATTCATCACTTATAATTAGGATTTTAGTTGCTTGATAACTAAAGGCTCCTAATTCGTGATCTTTGGTAATAATATCAAGAGGATGTTATGAGTCTTGTTTGATAGATAAACAAGGATCGTATAAGTTCTTATGTTAGAATTCAATTATAACAAGTAACTATTATAGAAAGTAACTAGACTACTTGTGTATTAGGCTTGGGTCTAGTTGGGATTTAAAGTTATAGTAGCCGTTCTTGGTTGCTTGAGCTTTTTTAAGCTATTCGAAAGAAGTGCTCTTTGGAAAAAATTATTAAGTTGTTTTGAAAATCATCCTGAGGGTAGCTTCTCCAGAGTTTTTCAGTTTTTTCTTTCTCCTTTTTCTTTAAAAAAAAAAGAGCAAAAAGCAAAAGAAAAAGCAATTGAGAACAACTCAAAATGACTCTTAGGTGAAAAAAGTCTAAACTTTGTTTTCCTCAAGCAATTGAGAACAGGGCCATAGTGAAGTGGCCTACTAGAGTTTGAATCTTGCTTCATGTGCTCTGCATCATAGCATCTCTTAGGCACTTTAATACAGTTTATCAATCCATAGTATGTGAATGAGCCTATTATATCCAAGTCACTTGTTGCATCACTTCCTCTCACCTGAATTTTCTTTTCAGGTATACACTTTTTAATGTGCGAAAATTGTTTTACTCTTATATGATGGAGGTGCTATAGAGCATGGCATAACATCTCTGTTTCATTCTGCTGACAAATCTTTCTGCTAACTGTTGTAGTTATTCTGTTTCATGTCCTTGCAGCATTCAGAAAGTTCTTAATCAAGCTCTGTTTTGTTTCAGTACCGTGGATATTTGAAGAAGAAATTATGTGCTTGTTCTGTTAATTATTTACTTTTTGAGTGTTCTAGAACTGCAAATCAATGGTATTATTAACAGTTCTTGTACATGAATGTGGAATAGGTTAGTAGCTTTGACATTGTTGAAAAGGAAGTTCTTTGATCTCTGTACCAAATCTAGAAATTTTAACCATACAACCTGAGGAGTCCAACAAAATCAGGATTTGATTTAGTTGATTTTGTTTTAGCAGGATCAGTATGGTGTCTCATGTGAATGGCCAGAAGTTGGAGCAAGTCCTCGGGGACATAGATCTCAAGTATGTATTTGCTTTCAGATCTAGCTCATATAATACTCTTCTTTTTCCTACTTTCAACTTAACCTACTGTTTTGGTGTATTAACCTGGATATGCAGAATATCCTTCATAAACACATGTATGTGTGAAATTCTGTCAATGATGTATAATCTAGTTTCTGAATCTAGTTATGATTTAGGTCTTGCTTTTCGGGACAATCTGTAGGAATTTTGGACATATTTCTGGTGCATAAAAAGGCCTCCACGCAATGAGTATCACACCAACTCTTCAATAAAAAATAATAGGTCTTGAATCTACTGTTTGTCACATTGTATTTTGTACAATCTTTCACAGTTTTAGTAAGCCTTGGGCAACATTGTATGCTTTTCTGTTTATTTAACGTACAAAATATATTTTATGTGCATCAGATCGGCTCACTTTTATATTCTTCAACTTGAATGTCCGTTTTGTGACTGGTTATTTGTATTTTAGTGCCTTGTAGTGGAGGAGTTCTGGATGATATTCTGTGTGTGTTGGACGAGGCTCCTTCTGATGCTTTTTTCTGATAGCAATTAAGTGTGTGTACGTGTGTTTTACTTTTCTACTTTTAGATTTCTGTTTAAATCAATATGATTGGAATAAATTGAGTGTCAAGCAATGTACCACTACAAGAAGAATATAAATTAAAAAAATGGTGGCAGAAGAATCAGTGTGGAAATGATAATACTTCATTGAGTTTAAAATTTTTTTAACTCTTTCCTTTCACAATTTGGGCACAGTTCTGATAACAGTATAACTTCTCATGCAATGTGAGATAAACCCAACACTGGGATAGGAGAGTGGGGGTGGGGGGCGGGGAAGAGGAAGGGAGGCAGGACAAGAAAGGGGAAAAAGAATGACAATGCTTGTGAAAGTTACCTTTCCCTAATTTTTGCTCCTTTCCTCTTATCTGGATGGACCTTTTCTCGGAGTAAATTTAGTTGGTCTTATGGCATGGCTCAAGCTGAAAAATCCAGTGTATTGTACCTCACCGTACTTTTGTATCTTTATGTCACGTTAGACTTTCATGTTTTTGATATTTTTATTGCATAAGGTTGAGGAAGAAATGGATCATTATTTCAAAAGTTAGAAGTTTTGCTCCTTTTCCCTCTCTTTTGAATTATCTTTTTGTTAGGTACTTGATTTATTGGTCAGCCTCTTCTGCCGGTCGAACATTTCTGCAGAAACATTGTGGGATGGTGGTTGGCTTTTGCGCCAGTTGCTTCCTTACAGTGAGACTGAGTTTAAGGGCCATCATCTTAAGTTACTCAGAGTAAGTTGCTTTAAGATAAGTTAAAATGTTCAATGATTCATGTCATGACTCCTCCCTGTGGAAGACCATAATCCTCATTAAAGTTAGTTATTGAAAGAAAAAAAACACAAATCTTAAGGTTTGCGTCTGAATTTTGTATATGGTAGGCCAATGTAAAGGTGGTCAGTCCATTCCAAGGAATTTTGTTTCAGTTCCCATCTTTTTCTTTCAGTCACTGTTAACCTAACAAAAGTAACCTTTTAATGCTCTTTTGCTGTATTTGTTGCAATTAATGAATTTGGTAATTTTGGACCTCAATAAATTTCTCTTCACACTAAGATTTTTAAGGTGTATGAATTTCATTTTGTAATCTGAATGGTAAGGGCTTCATTTCACTTGGGTTGATATAGGCCAGAGGCAAATCTACTCATCATAACCCTACATTTGAAAAACTTTGGTTTTGAGGGTTGTTTGAAGTGTTCAAACATGAATAATGTTGTTATTGTGTTTGGATAGGTTTCTATTTTCTTATTCTCTCCTATTTGATAACATGATAGTCTGAATGTGCAGGTATCATTCCATAACTGTAGCAGGCAGATTCTGGAGGAGGCAAAAGGTACCTGGCCTGATTTGCTAATAACAGTCCTTTGTGATGAGTGGAGAAACTGCAAAAGAGGTACATTTTAATATATATTTGACTAAAGAATGTGGTTCTACATGTCTTTGCATTGTTAAGTTGTTTTTTTTTTTTTTTATATGTTTTTTGAAGTGATCGAGTCTTCATCTCCTCGTAAAGATCCAAAGAGCGTGCTATTGTCTCCTTACAAATCTACATCTGAAGGTATAGCAACTGTTAGCATTTTCTCATTCTGTCTCAAATTCTAAATTTTAGATGTTTGACTCAATATAGAAATAATTATGACACTCAGGATACCCAAGTTTTTTTATGTTTTATATGTTCAAGCAACATCCAATTGACTTATCCTTCCTTCTGACAGAGAATTTTTCCAAAGAATCATCCTTCACTGCTGGTGAAAGAATGGGTGAAGCGGTGAAGGTAAGGCTTCAGGCTAATCTTTCTTAATGCACAAGCACACGCACAGTTATCAAACTTTAACTCTTTATATGCATGGCTGTGGACATGTTCTATATAGAATGTGGTTTTACCGGTTTTGGAACTACTATAATATATGAATTGCCATGTGATCTTTCAGCAATCTTCAATTCTACTAATCTGTAATCTTCATGACAGGTGTTTGTGCTATTACATCAACTCCATATTTTCTCATTGGGCAGGGTGTTGCCTGATCAGCCTCCTGTGCATGCTGCAAATGCTGTCAGTGAGAAGTCCCGAGCAGCAAATGCTGGTATAGATATTTTTGGTCCTAAATTGGGCATGGAATTGAATCTTGGTTAGTAATTGATTTTTCACTTGAGTGGATTTATTGAAATTTAGTTTTGAACTCTTTTCTATGTCCTCTTCTCCCTTAGACCCAGATAGAATATAGCTATCTCCTCTCCTGTTACATAGTTTTGTAAGATAGAATTTGCAAGGAAACATGCACCCTTTTCTTGAATTATCCACTAAAGAGTGCACCGTGCAATCAAGATTTTCAGATATTTTTTGTTCTGCTGGCTATCATTTTCAGTTGATGCAGTGCCCTGTAGAATTGCATTTGAAAGGGGCAAAGAGCGCCATTTTTTGTTTTTGGCTGTTTCAATGGGGACCTCTGGGTGGATCATCCTTGCAGAAGAAACACTTATAAAACCGAGTTATGGTACTGTTCGAGTTGTGGCGCCTTTGGCCGGATGTAATGTAAGGATTGATTGTGAAATTTCTTTTATTTTTGGTACATAGTATTTAGGGATACTGTGACAAACTTCCTGAGGTTTCTAGTCAGCTGGACCCTTGGGGTTTTAAAAAAATCACTGAACACCTTTGGATATGATGCTTGAGTTAAAAGGAAAAGTGTTAAATGCAGTATTTGATTACCTGTTTTGCCCTTTATGACTAATAGTTATATTCTTCTGAAATAATTATATTATTTGCAGTGAAGTATTACTGCAGACGTATTTTCTTACCTACTGGAAATGTATGTTCTTATCCCTTTATTTTCAAGTTTCGCTATTGTGTAAATGATTATTGCTGGAATTGGTCAAAGCTGAGAATATATAGCATAGATGGAATCTAGTAGGTAGCCGATTGCCCAAGTTAACCTCCTTGATTTACTTTATTGTTCCTAGATCTCCTGTAGGACCTCTGATAGGTTTTTATCAGGAATATATTAATTTGGTTCCTCTTGTCCCTTCTGTTTTTATAGCCAAGAATTGATGATAGACATACGAGATGGTTGCACCTCAGAATCCGGCCATCATCTTTCCCTTTTTTTGACTCTAATAAATATGCGGCTCATGGAAAAGTGAAAACAAAAGCGTTGGTTGATGGTAGATGGACCCTTGCATTTCGTGATGAGGAAATTTGTAGGAGTGCTCTGGCGATGAGTCTTGAGGAGATTTGTTCACTGAGCAATGAGGTTGAGAGAAGATTAAAGCCATTGCTGGACCTTGGGATTTCTGTAGATTCTTCATGCTGTACCTTGCTCCCAGAGTCTTCCTCATCGAGAACGCTATGACCTGATTCTTTGTAAGATATTTTCTGCTATTTGTATCGTTTGATTCTTCTCAGTTTTTATCCCCAATAATATTTTGTACACGTAGGGTGCAGTTTGTTTGTCCAGCCACCCTTTTGTATATCCCTCAGAAGGAAGTCTCTGGGGAAGAAATATAGATTAGAGCAATATTACTTTTGTAAATCAGCAACCTTTGTTTCCCTTGTAGATCGTAACGATTCTTTTATTGGTTAGGCAGCTTTATTTTTGCTATAATTGTATACTTGAGCATTCTCAATTATGAAAGAGAAACATCCTTCTTGTTAGTTCGTCGTTCCAGAACTGCTTTGGCTGTTTTCAAAAAAAAAAAAACAAAAATATTATTTTGGGTAATATTTACATTAAAAAATGTAAAGCCGAGTAAAATTTCATTTGATACTAATAATTAAATGAAACCCTTAATTATATAATTAAATTTATTTTTCTGTTTTAGTGATTATCATATATACTACTGCCATTTTATAATTATTTTTTGTCATTAATTATGAGATTGTTATATAATTTTTCAAGTATATTTGATTATTTTTTTAATATTATATTTATTTATTATTATATTTTCCTTCCTTTTATCTTATTTAAGTCTCACCTCAGATTGTGATGAAATATATTTAGGGAAGATTTGTGCCCTAATGGGCTAAATTTAATTATACTCAATGGGTTAAATTCAAACTAATGGTTCGATAAATTTCAATCAAGTATTACCATTTTCTTATATTTAAGGACGGAGAGTAATAATTAAATTATCTCTGTCCCATGGGTTAAGGAGTGTTTTGGATATTAATGAGTAACCCAAAGAAGAAAAGGAGTTTTTAAAAAGAATAATCAAAATGATTCCTAAATAAAAAAGGATAATAAAATGAAAAATTGGTGAAACCCAACATCTAATTGTTTTGCGTCTTAGGTCCCAAACTGTCCCTAACATATTTTTTTTAGTGGTTTAAGTCTTTTGTTTTGTATAATCTAGCCAAAACACAAACAAGTCAGTACTAAAAGGTGACCTTTCGGGGATAAAATTGAAAAAAAAAAAATTTTGAAAAGAAATATTGGTGATTTTAGTCCCATTCATTTTTTTTTTTTTTTGCATTTTGGGTTCCAAATTTTAAATTTAAATCATTAACCCAAGATCTATGGCAAATAATTCAAACGATAAAAAAAATAATATTATACTTAAATGATTGTAATCCTCAAAATTCAACTAAATCCCAAAATCTCTAATTTGAAAAAATCATATTTCAAAATATTTTCCTCAAGGTAATCATGTTAATCCCAATATTGTAAATTAAGTCAATAATTTATCAAATTAAAACAAAGAAGTTTGTAGACAATAAATATATAACAAATGTTGGAATAAAAAGAATAGCTAAATAGCAAAGAAAGAGAGTAAAATTTCTACCTCTTAAGTTGCTTGAAGGATTGGAGGTTAAATGGACTTCATGTTGGCGGCATATCTGGGAAGAACTCTAGCATCTATACACCATTGCCTAAATAGGAGAAGGAAGAGGGTAACATGTGAAAGGTTTAGATACTGAAGGTACTATCTTGAGTGCTCACAAATACATGCATGGCGGGAACTATCCATCATATGCAAGATTAATCTAATCTCTTGAGCTGACCCAAAAAAGGCAAAAAGCATAAAAAGAAAAGAGAAGTTTTTTTATATTACATTGGGCGATGGGGGTGTGAGTGTTGAACTCTCAACCTCTAGATGGAAATGGAAGATAAAGTCTGCTATTCACTATATTATAACTCTTTGACAGGAAGTATTGAAACTTCTACAATAAAATGTAAGCGAGCAAAATTTAAAATAATGGATTGTCCCACCCATATTCTTTTTACCAATGACATAATAGGAAGAAGACATGGAAACACAAGCAAGGAAACTTTATTTTGCTACATTTTCATTGATGCTTGGCCATTGACGCCCAAGTTTAATAAAGGATTAGTACTAATAAACTGACTTAAAAGAAACATACCAGGATCTTTCTTGACTACAAAGTAAAAAGAATATTAGCTTTATTAATAAAATAATAATATATTTTTAACCTAAATTTCACTAACATTTTGAAGAAAATGGTCTTACTATTAATCTCATTATTAACGAGGATATCTGTAGTAATTTTTCAAAGTGAAATAATATCTAAATGTTTGTATTAAGTTTTTATGTATAGAACGTTTAATTCTACATAAAGTGAGTAAAATATATTCACTTTACTTTTATATCACATTATATATATATATATATTCTCTAAATAATATAAAATATAATTCATAATTTTTTGGTATTTGATTAATTTATGTGTTTTCAAAAATAATTAATATAATTGTTCTTTTGGGATTTTTTAAGGAGAAAAAAAATGTTTGGGGCCACTAGACTTCGTTCTAAAGTTCATATTCTTATTTGGGCTAAGCTTGGACCCAATTAAAAATAATATATTTTGATTAAGCTAGGATTTAAGCTTTTCCTTTTGGCTTTGGCTTATCAATCTCCGTTGGCACCTCTTCTATAGTCAACATAAAATTCATTTATAGCATTCTATAATGCAATATTCTAATAAATATGCGATTAGTGGCTCCTAATCAAATGATAAAGAAAAATAAAAAAATATGTTATTCATTTCTACAATTTTCATGCTAAAACATAGAAAAATACTCCTTTTCAAACAATAGTAAGATGAAGATATATAGTGATTTTCTAAAAGGCATTTCTTCATAATTAGCAAAATATAGGTAAAGTACATATGAGAGGGGGCACACCCTCTACCTCTGTATACATAAGGTGGTAAAAGTGCATGTTCAATAAAGCCATTAACATCATAGCATTTAAGTTAGCTCTTGTCCAAGAAAAAACAATTCCTTGAAAATAGGGGAATCCATCTCCACCTCAATTACTAGGAACACTTTTTCTTTTTTTCTTTTTTTGTCATGGGGATGGTCAACTACATGTTCAAAATGGGCATTACATCAATTAGATTTTCAAAATACATATTACATGGAAAATCCACCTAGGCATCCATAGTATGGACAACGAGGATTAGTATATTGCATACTTTTATCTTTATATGGCCTTAAGCAGGCTGGTCATACATGGTTTTTTATAATGGCTTAGGCTTTACTCAGTATTGGGCTTCAACAGTCTACTAATCATTGTCTCTTTATTTTAAAATGCGATTCTTCATGCATTTTCTTACTTGTATATGTAGATGACTGAAAGATCTAAAAGTTTTTAATGTCTTAATTTTGATTATTGACAAACATTGATGATAACTAGCTGTTGTATTTACAAGTGATAGTATTCCTTGGATTCAAACATCTAACCTATGCAAGATAACGAGTTCAAGTCTTAGACTATATTCATTTGGATTCAAGAAATGAAGACTTGTGCTTTGTAGGTTAGATAGGAACTAGATGTATAGTCTTTTAGATGTTGATATCATTTAGATATTTCTAGTTACCCTCGTTTGGATATTGACTAATATATATTGCTCAACATACATGAAACATTTTTCGAAATAATCTTAATTTGTTAAAACTTATCTTGGGTATTCAAAAGAGTCTTTAAACACATACATCGTAGTTTCAAAGTCTAAATATTTTAAGAATACTTGTTAAAATGATATAACAATTTGTATTGTTGATTAAGAACTTCATTTGTGATTGATTGCATAAATGGGGACTTTCGGTCGACTGAAAGTTACTTAGGTATTGTCTAAAAGTTTCTTGAACCTTTTTCTTATGCATGTTTGTTGAGTTTTGGACGACCCACCTTCATTGTTGCAGTTGACCGAACTATTTCCAGACGACTAACACAGGTCATTCGAAACACTCCAATTTTGAAACTTATGGACTATTGTTCAAAAGACTATGCGGTCGACCACAAATCTTGTGAATAGGTTTCCAACAACTATTTTTTTACCATTGAAACTTTACTACAAATACCCAAACCTTTGAAAAATGTGAAATCAATGTTTTCTTAGCTAGAAATTCAAATTCATGCATTATATAACATCTTGAAAGTATTTATTAACCCTTTCTAAACAATCTCATTGAGAAAATCATTCAAGAAAGATTTTATCATTTAACGGTGTTTTTGAGCAAGATTCATCAAGCCAATACTAAAAAATGTCATAGTTCTACAAATTAACATATTTTCACAATTAAGGTGATATCTATATCAAACCAACTTTATCTATCTCTTGTAAATATATTCAAGGTTGCATATAACTTAAAACTCTAAGGGATAGAGTGAGCCTTGAATTAAAAATATTGTGATTATCTTGTTTGTGTGAATTTCATTAATTATTGTATTGGACAATGTTGTATAGAATCAAGATTGTGTTGTAAAACTCAATGAGTTGACTGAACATTGATTGATTAAAAGGTCTTGTGTAAAACCCTAAGGCGAATTGTGTGAGCCTCATTTGTAATCTTTTATACTTGATTAGAGAAAGATTTCCTGAAATTCTTAAGTAGAAAACTCAAGGTAATGTATTAGATTTTGTTGGACAAACCGAACTGCTATAAATCATTGTGTTCACTATTTTAAGTCTGCAATTTACTTAAACACATTATTACACAAACGAACTGTATACCAAGTGTTTGATATTTTTTGTTTTACAAGTGCACGATCAAATTAGCTTGTAAAAATAAGATAAAACTTAATTCATCGCCCTCTTAGGTTTTTCAATAACATTGTTGTTACTAGTTATGATAGCAAATTTATCTCCTATGTTAAATCATTGCTAATTCAACAATTTCAAATCAAATATCTTGGTCCTCTCAAATGCTTCCATGGAATTGAAATTACTTGATAATTTGATGGGATTTATTTGAACCAAAGGAAGTACATTTAGGACTTACTTCGAGATACAAAAATGACATCTTCATATCTAGTTGAACTTGAAGTTAGATGCTCAAGTAGGTGTTTTGCTCAATGACCCACTTATATTCAAAAGATTATTTGGGACTTAGAAGACTTATCTATCTTAGTGTTACTCGACCCTATCATCTTTGTCGTTCATATTCTTAGTCAATTTGCATAGCAAAACCTTCAAGCCCTAATTGGCATGCTGCAGAACGATTATTTTGTTATATGAAAGGCACTACCAATAGCAGTATTTATTATTCCTTTGCTAATACTCTACAACTTGTTGCTTATACTGATTTTGATTGGGCAAGTTATCACATGACTCAAAAATCTACTATTGGGTATGCTATTGCTCTTGCTCTTGGATCTCATCTCATATGTTTTCATTAAAAAAAAAAAGAAGAAAAGAAACAAGACATTGTTTCTCATTGTTTTGCTGAGCCTAAAATATCTGACTATGTTTGTGACCACTAGTGAACCCTTATGTCTTGTAAAGCTTCTCAAGGATTTTGGTTTTTCATGACATCTTATTCCTCCCTCTATTGTGATATTAAAGTCGCACAACATATTGCAGAAAATCTCGTATTTCATGAAGAAAAACTAAACACATTGAAATCAATTGTCACATTTTTCGTGAACAACTTCAAAATGGTATTATTCATCCTATGGCTGTTTGTACTCATCATCAATTAGGTGATTGTTTCACAAAGGTTTTGACTCAACATAGAACTCATTTTTTAGTATCCAAGCTGGGGGTCTGCGGATTAGATATCTGAGCTAGAAAGGCGGGCTATCAAGCATATGTTATTATATTATAGGATAAAATATTGTGAATGTCATCTTTGAAAATTATTTTTATTAGGGTTTTGTTTTCTTGTACTATATATGTATCCATGTAATAGCCAAAATAGCATACAAGTTTTTTCGCTGCCATTCACTATGATTTTATAATTAATAATATTTTTTCCTCAAGTTTGACTTTGTCCTTCTTTAAGAATCTATCTTAATCATCAAAGGAATAAGAGTGAATCTAAATAGAGTTAATCATTGAGGGTAGGTTCAACTCAAATGACATTTTTTTTAGACCAATTGACCTCCTACAAATTGATAGGCTAGATTTTGTTTCATCGAATTGTTCTATTACTGACAACATTGTTCTTTCTTGGCAAGGATACTTATACATCTAACTCACCCTCATTCCTAGAAAACCTGTGTGGTCATGCAAAATGTTGTAAGCAAATGTATATTCACCGTTTTTCCCCAGAGAAAACTAGTTGAAGAGATGCATCCTTGCATTCCCAAAGTTAACTAGTAAAGTTCTCCACTAAACCATAGCACTAGTCATATAGATTTCAAACACTTGTTGCTAAGATAAAAAAAGAGATCTATCCCTGAGAGGCTTGACAAGAGCAATGAGACATGAGAAACAAGCCAAATGGGAGCAATCGATGGAAAACCAACTTGTAACCCAGACTGATATGGCTCAACTTCAAGAAGCGTAAGAAGAAATTTAAGGAAAAAAAAATAGGCCATGTAACAATGATAGCCCTAAGCCAATCTTGCATAATTGGGCCAAGTTTTGTCTCCACTAGTAGCTACTCAAATTGTACTTGTTCAATTCACCTAGGTTGCACCACAACAAACAATATCCACAATATCTCCACCTCCGCTGCATGGAGGCACATTGATGGACCAATCAAGGGCACCAATGAATGTCCTCAAGCTTGACCTATAAACGAGGTAGGCAAATAAGTTTTTATGTAATACTTAAAATAGGAGATAACAAAATATTTTGACTATTTTACTCTTTATTACTTTGTCATATCAAATTAGTCCAAAATAGTAGAGGGTATAAAAAATAAGATAAAAGATATAATTGATAATAATAAATAGTTCTGAGCACTTTCATTTTTCATAGACATAATATACTTTAGGGTAAACACATCAATTGCCTTTAAACTTTCCAAACTTTGAATTTACACTTGAACTACCAAAAGTTGTCAACATTAACACTTTCATCCATTTAGACGTTAAGGGATAAACATAGGTTCCTACATGACGTACACATGGCTAATTGTAAGGGAATTTTTGTCTTCTAGCAAGAATGGAATTTTTATCTTCCTCTTTTATGTAAATTGTTTCCATATCTCTTGCATATCCTGCTCAAGGCTACATCAATCTGTCTCATAATCCACTAAGAGATTGATCAGATTGGGCATTTAGGTAACCTTCACTACAAGCTTTTTGCCATTGTCGAATGACTACATCTTTCTATGCTCCTTATAAGGGTTTGAATTTTCAGTTTTCTCTTCGCCATCTGCACTTTTCTAGATTCAGCTTGTATTATATTGGATATTATATATATTTATTATTATTATTTCCATGGATTCAAGGATAATATCAAGAATAGTAGTACAAATCTAATTCAACTTCTAAAGCTTCAAGCTTGAAACTCTACAATGTTGCCCTCCCATCATTCAAAAATCAAATGGATGCACAGCTATAGGAAGAAAAAAAAAAACAAAAGTCTTTGTGAATACCCCAAACACTTTGATATTCGGGCTTGGAAGAGTTTTGCGCTCTCTATTGCAAAAACGCTATAAGTGAAGAAATGTAGA
>SRSM01000074.1:0-15224 GCA_019593545.1 Apocynum venetum | reverse complement strand
TTTGTGGTGCTCGAAGTTTTGCTCGAGCTCCAGGACGCGAAAAGCTAAAAGGGTATTGAGGTACCGCGACCTCTATATTTGCCTGAATAAGCGTTATCACTAACTAGCGCATGACCGTTGTTCTTGTCTTGTCAGACGTGTGCAATGGCTTGCCCTGCCCATGCAGCGAAGGGCGTCGTAAGTGAAGCTACCTGGTCGTCTTGCCCATAGTCATATGCTTGTCTCAAGATTAAGCTATGCATGTGTAAGTATGAACTAATCAGATGTGAAAATGCGACAATGACATCACTAAAACAGTTGTAGTTTGTTTGATGGTATCTTGTACTCGGATAACCGTAGTAATTCTAGAGCTAATACGTGCAACAACCCCGACTTCTGGAAGGGATGCATTTATTAGAAAAAGGTTTGACGCGCCTGTCCGGTTGCTGCGATGATCATGATAACTTGATGGATCGCACGAACCTCATGCGGCGACGCATCATTCAAATTTCTGCCCTATCACATTTCGATGGTAGGATAGGGGCCTACCATGGTGGTGACGGGTGATGAAGAATTAGGTTTCGATTCCAAAGAGGGAGCCTGAGAAAGGCTACACATCCAAGGAAGGCAGCAGGCGAGCAAAATTACCCAATCTGACAATGTGGGAGGTAGTGACAATACAATAACATTACGGCCTCATACGAGCTTGGTAATTGGCATGAGCACAATCTAAATCTCTTAACGAGGATCCATAGAGGGCAAGTTGGTGCCAACAACTGCGGTAATTCCAACTCCAATAGCTATATTTAGTTGTTTGCAGTTAAAAAACTTGTAGTGGACTTTGGGATGGGTGCCGGTCCGCCTTACAGTGTGCACTGATCGTCTCGTCCTTCTGCCGGAGATGTGCCTCCTGCGTGTTACTGATGTACTAATAAATTAACGATTTTATGTTATTTAATGACTATATTTTGTTTTAAAAAATCGATATATTGTGTTTATTTAATGGATATGTTCACATTTCCTTTCTATTTCTTTGTTATAAGTTTTTAATGTGTTTTAGTACATTTTGGAGATAAAAAGAAGAAGAAGAAAAAAATCGGTGAACAGTATCGCCGTCGATGATGACGTCACTGCTTACGTCATGAACAGTGTCATCGGCTAGTCAAGTCAACAAGTCAACCTGCTACATTACCCCGAAAGTCAAAATGACCATTTTACCCTTAGAAATTTCTCTATAAAATGTTAGCTTTCTTTCTCATTTGAGGCACCAATATAGCTCCAATCTTCTCATTCTTTTGTAATTTTTTTCTTTTATTATTATCATCATATTAATATAATTTCTAGAATTTTTAGCATAGTTTTTCAAGTTTTTTGAAAAATTTGGTAAAAAATTATGTCCGGATAATTTCAATATTTACAGGGAGTATTTCTTTCAAATTTCTTCTAATATTTATAAATTTCATCTTATATTTATTAAATATGTATTTTGAGTAATTTCCTTTCTTAGCAAGGATATGTGTTAAGTTATTAATAGATGAGATTATGACATAATTTTATTTTCACTTAATTTCTATTTGAATTTATTTAATTGGAGTTATGATCGGTTTACCCGTCTAATCTTTATTATTTTACTTTATGCACTTTAAATATCGCAAATGGATGGTCGAGTCACCTAATTAGTTTAATTTCTTTATGTCTTTTATTTTCTTTTTTATGGAAGGCCAAGCCTCTATACTTTTAGTTTAATTATTTAAAATGACCGGTTGAACTGCCTAATTTGTTTAATTAACATAAATCCAATCTTTATATATATATATATATATATTTGTGTATTTATTTAATATACTTATATAGATATATATTAATTAAGTATTTATATAATTTCTATTTTAATCAATATAATTATGTGAATTAATTGGATTGACAATCTAGTTAATTAACGTGATTATAAAGCTTGGATTATTAATCTTGTATTAATTATTAAAGTAGCATCTACTAGTTTAATTATGTTGCAACTCTTGGCTTATTTAAATTAGTAACAGAATTATATAATTTAAATGTATATAATTAAGCTGATCTTTATATATAATTTAATGTTGGTGATGCCTTATTTGTTTATTGCAATTTGATTGAACATCCTATACACACTGGTTGGTAGTGATGTTTAATTAAATTAGAGATTAATTTGTTTGAGCTGATCGAGATTAATCTAATTTGTAAGGATAGGAATCTGTCTGAGCTGATCAGGATTCTAAAACCAATTACTTAATAATGTATTTATCTATTATTAATCTCATTAAAAATATAACTTGATACTAGTTCCTTGCTAACGCTTTTTATGTCATTGTATTGCAAATATCTTTTAATTCTATTCACAAATCCAAAAACCCCCAAAACCTTTTCCAATTAATGATTTTAATTTAAGAGTTGACAAATCTCTGTGGATTCGATCCCTACATTCCCTATCTACATAGGAATTGTTATGTTTCAATTTGAGAGTTGTATGATAGGTTGCGTCAATTACTTTGTAGAAATTAGAGTGTTCAAAGCAAGCCTACGCTCTGGATACATTAGCATGGGATAACAATATAGGATTTCGGTCCTATTTTGTTGGCCTTCGAGATCGGAGTAATGATTAACAGGGACAGTCGGGGGCATTTGTATTTCATAGTAAGATGTGAAATTCTTGGATTTATGAAAGATGAACAACTGCGAAAGCATTTGGCAAGGATGTTTTCATTAATCAAGAACGAAAGTTGGGGGCTCGAAGACGATGAGATACCATCCTAGCCTCAACTATTAACAATGCCGATTTGGGATCGGCGGATGTTGCTTTAAGGACTCCGCCGGCACCTTATGAGAAATCAAAGTTTTTGGGTTTCGGGAGGAGTATGGTCACAGGGCTGAAACTTAAAGGAATTGACAAAAGGGCACCACCAGGAGTGGAGATTGTGGCTTAATTGGACTTAACACGGGAAACTTACCAGGTCCAGACATAGTAAGGATTGACAGACTGAGAGCTCTTTCTTCTTCTTTTTTTATCATAATGTAAATGAATATATTGATCAAAGAATGGTTTACAAATTGCTCCAGCAAGGTTGGGCAGATCAATATGCTCTCTTGAAAGAGCTGCTACAATGAGGTTACCACCCTATTAATACAAAACAGGGGCGCTGTCCAAGGCAGCATTCTCAAAGGCCAAAAAAAAGTTGGGAAAAGGGTAAACAATGCCCTATAAACATGAACTTTAATTCTAGAGATTAAATCTTCCACATTTGGAATTTTGTCTTCAAAGATAGCTTCATTTCTAGCTGACCAGATGCAGTATACAGTCGTTGGAAGTGCACATCTCTTCGCTTTCGAATGCCAAGAGGTTCCCTTTGCTTCTTTCTTGAGCCATTTGAGCGCACTGGCTATTGTTGACATTTGCTATGAAATGCGCAGCCAGCTTCTGATTTCTGTCCAAATTTTCGCACTGCATGGACACTGGAAAAATAGATGCTGAATTGTTTCTGGGCTACTGTAGCACAAGGAACATATAGAATTTGCGACCCCTATTCTATTTTTGGTCCCTAGCTAGAGAATAAAGGCATGTTTTGTACCCCATAGTAGTGCATAGACAATCACGAATCAGCAGAAGGCGCTTGAGAAGAGGTGAAGTTCGGTATCTCAAGTCCATGTACCAAATGTTTCTGTTGTCCAGAAATTCCAAGTGGACCAATTTGACCCATAAGGAGTCTTTCTTGTTGTGGATGTTCCAGAGGTTTTTGGCTAAGAGGGCATGGTTCCAGATTGCTAGATCACGCAAACCATGTCCTCCTTCATCCTTGGGTAAGTAAAGATATTTTCAGCCTACAAGAGACTTCCTACCACACAAAAAAGACTTACACAATCTGGTACAAAGATCCAAAACTGCTCGAGGGACTAGAAATATTGAGAGCCAAAAACATTCAATGCCTTGGAGGACTGATCGCACCAATTCTAAGCATCCAGCGTAAGAAAGGGTGCTTGCAGTCCAAGCTGAGAGGGTGCTAGAATGGAAGATCAAAGTTTCAAGTCTTCAGGAAAGATCGCATGTTGTCAAGCATTGATGATAAGCAGTTTCTGGATTAGATAGGATCTAGAGGTGTAGTGTTATTTCTTTCTATATATATTAGTTATCTCTAGGTCTACCTCTATGAGTAATAATTTCTATAGGTTGCTCAATAAAAATGAAATGTTTTTCAAAATACACTTCATATAGATAAAACATGAGTTGGGTTTTTGAAATGATTTTCAAAATACATGCACTTACTTAAAATTCTATGTAATCTATGCCACAAACTCTTGGAGTTGATTGGAATCTTGTTTGCATAGTTTGGATGCATGTGCGGTCTCTCAGCTCATCGTCCGCAGAATGTCTAGATTTCTCTGGAACACATGCGGATGATGGTGCGGACGACCCATCTGATATGCAGTGGACCGCTCTTCTCCTGAGTGGGATTCCAACAGACATTTTATGACCATTGGAGCACACATATAAATACCCAATTGTTTCAAAAACTCTAATGAATGACTTTTTGAGAAAAAATCTGATTCTTACTCTATATAGAACATCTTGAAATCATTTGGAACCCAAATATAACCTAAATCATTGGTGTTTTGAGCAATCTAGAAGAAAGTATTATACAATGAGGTATTTATGCTTTAAATTGATATATCTTCACACTAAGGTGATATCTATATCAAACTATTCCTTTTCTTATATTGTATGTTTTATTCAAGGTTGCATTGAGTTTAAAACTCTAAGGGTTAGAGTGAGCCTTGAATCATAGAAAATTGTGATTGTATTAAGTGTATCTATTTCATTAATTGTTGTATTAGAGATAGGTGTGTAATCAAGGTTGTTTTGTAAAACTTAAAGAGTTGGGTGAACCTTAATTAGGTAAGAGGTTTGTGTTGTAAAACCCTAAGGGAATTGGGTGAGCCTCTATTGTAATATCTTGTACTAATTTAGTGAAAATTTTTGTGAAATCCTTGAGTAGATAGCTCAAGGTAGTGGATTAGGTTTTGTTGGATAAACCGAACTACTATAAATCGTTATGTTATATGCCAATTTCTTGAACACATTATTTGTTGTCTTAGAAAGTAGTGTTTGAATGAAGTTTAGAAAAATCGGTTAAAACCTAATTCACCCCCCTCTTAGGTTTTTCTCATTCCAGTCCAATCTTAAATAGATTCAGAAGGAAAATCCTATAACCAATCTTTTGCACTATTTTGTAAGCTAAAATGAAAAGAACGCAGTTTAATAACTTCATCTGTTGACAGATGGGAAGGGGAAAGTGCTCTTTTCTAGTAGTCGTCCGAAAAACGTTCAAGAATTTGATCCATAAAGGGAAGAGGAAAGTGCTTTTTCTAGTAGTTGAGTTCAATTTCATGTAATCAATGCAAACATGCCAACCATTTTGAACTCTTATACGCACTTTTTCTCCTTCCTTGTTTTCAATGATAGTAATTCCAGTTTTCTTAGGAACTACATGAACTGAGCTAACCCATTGGGAATCAGTGATAGGGAATATTATACTAGCATCTAGTAATTTCAAGATTTCTTTTTAACATCCATCATAGGAGGGTTTAATCTCCTTTGTGATTCCCTAGTTGCACGAGTGCTATTTTCTAATAAAATGCGATGCATGCATGTAGAATGACTAATTTCTTTTATATCAGCTAAAGTCCAACCTATGATAGTTTTATGTTCCCTTAAAATATAAATTAACCTTTTCTCTTGATTGGAAGTAAGATTATTAGCAATTATAATAGGAAATTCCTCTCCATTACCTAAATATGCATATTTCAAGTGTGAAGGTAGAGGTTTAAGCTCAAGGGAAGGTGGACATATCATAGATGGAAGCATCTTATCATGAAAAAAGGGTAAGGCAATGGTAGATTCTACTTTTGGACATGCATACAATTCTGTAACAGGCATTTTTAAATCATGATCACATTCTATAGATAATTTGTCAAGTTCATGCTCATCAATACTCATGCTCATAATCGTTTGCAACATGTCAACATAGCTCAAATCATAACCATCTTGTACAAGAGGATCAATTATGTCAAACACAGAAATCGAAAAAACTCATCACATGGATATTTCATAATATTAAAGATATTAAATGATATTATTTCCCCATCAAATTCCATTGATAATGTTCCTTCATTAACATCAATTTTAGTTCTTGCGATTTTAAAAAATGGTCTTTCAAGGAAAATTGGGGAATGAGATGTAGATGAATTATTTCCATCTTCAATTTTCAAAATATAAAAGTCTGCGGGAAATATCAAGTTATTACCTTAACCAAAACATCCTCAATTACCCCTTCTGGATATGCAATGCACCTATCATCAAATTGCATAATAACTCTAGTAGATTTTAATGGTCCAAGATTTAATGAAGCATAGATAGAATATGACATAACATTAATAGATGCTCCTAAATCTAACATGCATCCTAAAATAACTTTATCACCAATAACACAAGGGATAGCAAACATACCTAGGTCCTTTTGCTTAGGTGGAAGTTTCTGTTGCAGAACTGCAGAAACAGACTCCCCCACACTCACCTTTTCATTCCCCTTTAGTTTCTTTTTATTTGTGCATAATTCTTTGAGAAATTTAACAAACTTTCTCTGTAAAACCATAAGGAGAATTGTGTGAGCCTTTATTGTAATATCTTACTAAATTAGTGAAAGGTTATGTGAAATCCTTGAGTAGATAGCTTAAGGTAGTGGATTAGGTTTTGTTGGATAAACTGAATCACTATAAATCGTTGTGTTCTTTGCTAATTTCTTGAACACATTACTTCACACACTGTTTGAGCACCCAGTGTTTGTTATTTGTTGTCTTAGAAAGCATTGTTTGAATTCAGGTTGAAAAATCGGATAAAACCAAATTCATCCCCCTCTTATGTTTTTCAATTGGTATCAGAGCAAGGTCTTCTTGTTTAAAAGGTTTAACCACCTAGAAGCAAAGATTCTATGGCACATCTAGACAACACTATGATGGTAGAAAGTTATTCTACTACTAGACCTCCTTTGTTGAATGGTACAAATAATAATTTCTGGAAAAATAGAGTTAAAATCAATATATCTTCACTAAACTATGAATTATGGAATATAATTGAAAATGGTCCTTATGTTCCTTTTAAATTATTAATGGCATCAAGATGGACAAAATATCTGAGGAATTTGATGATGAAGACAAAAAGAAAATGACCCTATATTTTCTTGCTATGAACATTCTTACTTGTGCACTACTTGAAGTTGCGAATCCACACATGAAATGAGTATAACAGGGTATGATGTTGCGAATCCACACATGAAATGTGGAGACTACTTGAAGTGACTCATGAAGGTACAAACCAAGTAAAGGAGACAAAACTTGGTATGCTTACAAGTGAATATAAACTTTTCTCTATGAAATCAAATGAGAATATTACTCATATGTTTACTCGATTTACTAACATTATTAACGGTTTAAAAGTGTTTAGTAGGTCATATTTTATAGGAGAACAAAACATGAAGATACTCAATGCTCTACCAAAGGTTTGGGAAGGCAAAACCACTGGTATGCTAGAAACTCATGACTTGAAGAAGAAACCAGTGGAAGAGCTTATTGGAGCACTTCTCACTCATGAAATAAGGATGAAGTGGTTAAATGATCAAGAAATAGAAGATAAAGGGAAAAGAGGGATTACTCTTAAAGCCAAAGAGAACAACGATAATGAATCTTCTAGTGATGAGGAAGAAATGAATGATGAGGAGATAGCTCTTGTCATGAAGAACTTCAAGAAAATGTTCAAAAGGGGACACTTCAACAAATTCAAAAAGAAGTCATGCACATCCACAAATACCAACTGAAAGCAATGCTATGAATGCGGAAGTCCAAATAATTTCAAGGCGGACTGTCCAAAATTTAGAGAGAAAGAAAAGAAGTACAAGTCCGAAAACAAGAAAGGACTCACTTGCACTTGGGATAAAAAAGGGAGTGAAGATGAAAAACAAATTGAACATGCAAATGTTTGTTTCATGACTATTGAATATGAGGTAAATACATCAAAATCTTCTACTTTCGTTGATAGTGAAAGTGATAATGATATATGTGATATATTTGATAAAAATCAATTTATTTCCAACCTCTATCAAGAAATGAAAAAGATTGTCAAGAAAAACAAAGTCTTGAAATGTCAAGTAGAAAAGTTATCTTGGAAAATACTAAACTCATCGATGAAAATGTCATGTTAATTTCCACAAAATGTGTCTTGATGAAAATGTTCTTGTTTAAATGATATGGTGAAATTCCTTGAAATTAATAATGTTGATCTTGTAGCTCGAAACAAGAAGTTGGGTGATATGATGAGTGATTATGATGCCATGAAAGCTAGAATGAGTGATTTAAGTGCTAGTTTGCAAAATCTGACATGTGGTAGGGACAATTTGAACAAATTACTTGGTATGCAAAGACTCACTCATGATAAGAGAGGTCTTGGTTTTGATGATAACAATAATGATGCCTCACACTCACATAAGAGCTTATCATACTCACATGAAAATATATCACATGCACATAAGAGAGTATCTCATGAATATCATTCACATGTCTCAACTTTTTCAGAAATATGTTGTACCTATTGTGGTAAAAATGGTCATAAGATGACTAGATTTATGTGAAGAAAAAGATTGAGAATGGTGCTAAAAACAGATGGGTAGTTAAAAGGACTAACCTTAATGGACCCAAGAGAATTTGGGTACCAAAAGGTTTATTATCATCTTTGGTGTAGGTTTGTCTTCATTTGAAAACAAAGGAGAACAGATGGTTCTTGATAGTGGATGCTCAAGACACATGATTGGAAATGCATCCAAACTTAATGATGTTAAACCAAAGGATGAAGGGTTTGTGACTTTTGGTGACAAAAAGGAAAGGGAAAATCATTGACATTGGCAATGTTGGTAAAAGTACCTTTCCTCTTATTAAAAACATTCTTCTTATTTATAATCTCAAATATCATTTGCTTAGTATTAGTCAATTATGCAATAATGGCTATAAGGTTATTTTCAAGAAGGATTCATGCTTAATTCTTGATGATTGTACTATGACGAGCATGTCGTTGCGCTATCAAATTAATACCAAACTCAACCAACTTATGCAGTTAGGGCAAGTAAGGGTCGAACCCACAGGGATTTGTAAAATTTTAGAACAAGTAAACTAATCAAGATTAGGGGGGAAATATTTGATTTTTATTTTAAAAGAATAAACTTTAAATAAATTTACTCACAATTAATTAAGAATCAAAGAAAAGAAAAACGTTAGCAAGGACTTTGTATTTCGGTTTTACTTATTCGGGATTAATCATTGATAATAACCTATTTGAGTAGTGACTTAGAATTTCGCGTAGCGCAGCAAATTCCGATTCCTATAAAGTTAGGTTAATTTCCGAAAAGCACGGCAAATTAACTTTAACCTAATTAAACTAAATTACCGAATCGCTCGCATAAAATAGTCAATTAAGTTATTCAGCTCGAGGACAACATCAACACAAATTACATAAAGTTAATGGCCGATTAAAATCATGCAATTCGTTTCAAACAATTCCCTATCAATTAATCAAACACAGATTTAAATTAATCAATAGTTACTACTTTTGGTTACCGAAAGCCGATTCTGCATAACCCTAGTTAATCAATTATGCAAAACAATTAAGATGGCCAATAATAATTGAAATAACACAATTGATAGAATAAAACCAAGAATTGTTCAAATACTCAAATAGAAATAATGATCCCTTGAAAAGATCGGGTTTTAATTACAAAACGTAAATCTCATATCCCCGAATAAAGTAAACCTAATACATGTCCTTGCCAACTATAAACGTTTACTCACAAAAGATAAAGGAAAACATCATAGAAAGATTAAGGGAAAGAGAGAAACTCATTAGACGGAAATCCGATTTCCTGAGAAACTCCAACCCTTGATCTCCTACAATGCTCAGGAAGAAAATATCTAAGGTGCTTGACACCCTAAACTAAGCTATTAAGGCCTATATATAGTTAGAAAAAGGTCCTAGGGTAGTTTATACAAGAATCCTAATTAGAACTACTTAAAACAATCTTAAAACTTTGAATTCGGAAAGTGGACGCGCGAGGCTGTCAGAAACGTCCAAGTGGACGCGTGAGGCTCCAAAACTACTGAGAATGGACGCGTGGATGAATAGTGGCACGTCCACTTCTTCAAGTGCGCGTCCAATTGGTTTCTGAGGCGCGTCCATTCCATTTTGCCTACAAAACAACTTCTTAAGCCTCCTATCTTCCTCCAATGCCTTCTAAACATGTTAAAATACCTTCAAAATACCTGTAAACAAAGATAAAAGTGTAAAGAACCAATTTAAACACATAAACACACAATTAGGTAGATTTTATCTCAATAACAACACATTAAGCTCCTAAAAACCAATCTAATTATGGTTCAATCAAATTCCCCCACACTAAACCTTTGCTTGTCCTCAAGCAAAATAACAACATAAAGAAACAAAATCAAAATTTAAATGTCAAATAATCTCAAGAACCTCAATTCATTTGCACCAAATTCTCTCCAATAATCCTCAAAGCCATCCATCAACTCTACTTTTTAAAATAAATCGTGCATGTGTGATAGATTATCACTATGGATTCATTGTAAATAGTTAACCATCCTTAACATAACCAAAAACTTTGAAAACTAATCAAAATCCATTTTAGAGTAAAAAACTGTACACAAGTAATAAGAACAAATTCAATCAAGCCACAATCAACTCAAACACATCGTAGACATATGAAAAGTAATGTCCACACTACCATAGGCTTGTAATCTCACACATCTCTCCACTAATGGAAAAACATAAGGTCGACTTGAGTCAAATTGGACTTGAGGCACGTAACGTTAGGCTTGGGTGTTGGTTAACAAAGAAAGGTAAGGTAAACAAAGTAGTCAAGAGAATTACACAAAAGGATAAAAGAATTTGAAACCAAAGTTCTTCAATTGACACTTCTCTCCTTATTCCTCATTTAATCACATCAACCAACTCATAACTTTGGACAATCTTGGAACTCTTTTTCTCTTTTTTTTTATATTTTCTCAAGTGCTCTTTATTTTTTTCTTTTAAACTTTTCTTAGCACTTCACTTTTTTTTTTTTTTAAAACTCCAAGATCTTTTCATCATCCCTCAACACAACTTTGCAAAACCTTTTCAACACCTTTTTAACAAACAATAAACTTCACAAGTGTCAATCTAAGATATTTCAAAGAAATCTCTTGACAATTATGAAATGTAAAGGTTTAAACGTTATTCTCAAAGGCTTACAAAGAAAGATAATAATGGATTCATCCATCACAACATTAAAGCTCAAAAATAGGATCGAGGGGTATAATATAGAAAGGGTGGCTCAAGAAAGGCTCAAACGTCCAAAGAAGGCCTTATGTCATCCCCAAGTCAACCAAATTCAATCATATTTCGCCTCAAGAGTGTGAGAAAACAAGTTCTAGAGTGTCTAAATTGACCATGAATGTATCTAAGTCAAAAGTAACTCAATCTCATTCAAACTTGTCAAAAGTGATTTCAAAAATCAATTTTTACTAAAAATAAGCCATGTCAATTCAATAACTACAACAAATCATCCATAAATAACAACTATGAATTTTTACCAAAAACAAGTCGTAGAGTGTCAAGATTCCTCATAATAAATAGAGAATTTAAAGCACAAATAATATCGAGATTCTATCAATTAACATAGACTTGTATAAGTTTCATCATAGGCATAACAAACACACAAACATGCATAAAACAAAAAAAAATAATATATATATTATTTTATTTTTATAAACAACAATAAACAATAATAACAATAAACGAAAACAAAAAAACACAAACATTAAAAACAAGACTCCCACACACTGAACGAGACATTGTCCTCAATGTCATAACATAAGTAAGAGAAGAAAAATAAACAAAGAGATAAAAAGAAAGAAGTCACCCAAGGGGAGGTCTAGGAAGGGAAGCTCGAAGCGCAGAAACTTGTTCCTCATAGACACAAGTCGTCCCTCAATAGCAATCAATTGTGCGTCTTGACGCGCCTGATTCTCGAGAATTTTTGACTGATTCATATGCAGCTGATTTAATTGATCAAGAATCAAATCCTCACGAGAAATAGACGGTCCCAGCAGAAGATGTAGGCACCTCCGGAATCCCTGGCTCTATCTCCTCATCATCATCAGAATCCTCTACCGATGACGGCTCAGAAACCGGCCTCTTAGAACTAGAACTCTTGGTGGAAGATGGCCTTGCTCCCGCTCTGTTTGACAAACCGAGGGTGCATCCACTCGCCCCGGTGATACTCATAACCAAACGACCGTAAGAGGTCCAAGGAAACAACCCGAGAAGAGGAGATACGTTCCCGACGAACCGTGTCCGTCATAGGTATCCTGAGATGCTCAAAATAACGAGAAAGTAACAAAACATATGGAAAAGTTTTCTTGTGAGATTTTTGTTTTACCACTTCTCGTATATTAGCAATAATCAACCGAGCCAACGAATACCAGACAATGTATCACCTAAGCCATTAGTTAAACGATAAAGAAAGTAAAGATCTGAATAGCGCATTTCATTATGAGATGATGACTTAGGTATAACATTATGACCAAGAATATGCACAATGAGGCGTGGAAAAGCCTGAAGATCTTTAGCCATAAGCTTATACTTCACGCCACTCTTCCAGTTTTTCTCTGGTAAAACCAAAAACAGAGCATGCATCCTCAAAATTATATGCGGATCAGTAGTAAAGCAGGTAAAGGGTCGTCGTTAGGAGAATTCAGAAAATAGACAAAGAAGCCATGTAATATCAACTAAATGACCCGTACGAAAGAAATGATCCTATTGTTATCTTCCTTATGTATTATCTATATTAGCATAGAATTCACAGATAATTGAGGGTAATATTCCTGACCCAAATCAAGAATGCCTTCCCACCCAAAGTGCGGAAAGTATCTCGAATATTCAAAACAGATTCAGCATCAGGAGACAAGGGATGCTCAATTAACAAGACGATCCTTGTGGGAATCATACCACTCAGAATTTTCCAAACTAGTAAACCGAGATTGATCATAAACGGCTCTAGAAGTTCTCCCATGTTTAACACCAAGATTCTTAGTTCTAGGCATGATGTTAACAAAAAAATTCCAATAATGTAATGACAAAGAAAAAAACCCACACAAAAGCAGCAATTCTCTCGCAAAAACAACTGATTGAAGTTTAGAGAAACTTCCCTGTGAAAGCTGCGAATTTTGCACCAGAAAAAATCACCAGAAGGCTACAATACAGCAAACCGTGAATGGAATCTCGGCTTAATTTTGGGAGTGAAGGAGACGTGCACAATGATGGTGGAAAGTGGGACGTTGAGGTAGAGAACGGACGCGGAAGAAGAGCAGCAAAGGCAAAGAGAGGCGCGACCAGAAGAAGAAAAAGAGAAGAAAAGGAAAGAAAAGAAATTAAAGAAGAAAAAGGAGTATTAAAAAAAATGTAACTTACTTAAACGACATAGCTTCGTTGGATTTTTCTGGAAATTGCGTTTTTTTTTTCTTTTCTGGAAAGTGGCCGCGTGAAGTAATTGGCGCGTCCACTTGGACGCGTGAGAGGGGAATGATGCGACCACTCTCAGTAATTTTCCCAGAGGTGGCCGCGTGAAGTAGCTTGACGCGTCCAATTGGACGCGTGAGAGGAAGTTCGCACGTCCACTCTCAGTATTTCTGTCATCTGATGTTTTCTGTTTATTTCACAATAATTGGACTTTGGACCAATGTTAAACCTTCCCTATACCTGTAAACAAAATAAAATAACACTAATAATAGAAACAAATATAAAAGAAAATAGAAGAATATTCATTTGGGTTGCCTCCCAAAAACGCCTCTGTTTAAAGTCGTTGGCTCGACACAGTTCATGCTCAGATTTCGAAATGCGATGGTTGAAGACACTGAACGGCCTCCAACCTCGTGGTTGACAATTCTTCATAATAAGCTTCAGGCGATGGCCATTGACTTTAAAAACTTCCCTGTATCAAGACTTTGAATTTCTACAGCTCCATGATCAAAAACATTAACACGAGAAAAGGTCCTATCCATCTACTCATCAACTTCCTGGAAAGAGTTTCAATCTAGAATTGTACAATAAAACCTTATCACCGCCGAACCCAGTAAAACTCTTCCGGACAATATGTTTATCATGATAACTGCGTGCTTTCTCTTACAAATAAAAGCATTTTGGTAAGCGTCATTCCGCAATTCTTCCATTCCTGAATTTTAATTTTCTATTGACTAAGCATCAGGAAAATTCAAATGAGTTTTCTTGATAGCCCAATAAGCTCTATGTTCAAGTTCTACAGGAAGATGACATGCTTTCCCCGAACACCAATCGATATGGAGACATTCCATAGGTGTCTTATATGTTTTTCTATATGCCCATAATGCATCCCCCAATCGCACACTCCAATCTTTTCTATTAGGGTTAACCACTTTTTCCAAGATTGATTTAATTTCCCTATTAGAAACCTCTGCTTGACATTAGTTTGGGGATGATATGCTAGAAACTCTGTGGGTTATATGGTATTTGCAAATAAAGCCCCAACTATTTTGTTACAAAAATGCGTACCTCTGTCACTAATAATTGCTTTAGGAAAACAAACCTGTTAAAAATATTATCCTTGACAAAAGAGACAACAACTTTAGCATCATTAGTTCTGGAGTTTAGCTTCCACCCACTTAGACACATAATCCACTGCTAGCAAAATATAATTGTTACCTTGGGAAGAGGGAAAGGACCCATGAAATCAATCCCCCATACAACAAAAATTTCAGTTACCAGATAGACTGAAGGGCATCTCATGCTTCTTAGTTATTTTCCCAATTCTTTGACATTCGTTACATTGCTTACAGAACAAATATGCATCCTTGTTTAAACTAGGCCAATAGAACCCACATTCGAGCACTTATGAGCAGTTCTTCTAGGACCAAATGACCTCCACATTCATAGGTATGACAAAAGTTAGAATAGAGTGAGTTTCAGTGCCCTGTACACCCCTACGATAATATTATCTGAACATATCTTAAACAATAACGGGTCATCCCATAAATAGTATTTGGCATCACTTTTATTTTGTCCTTCTGAGATCTAGAAAGTACTTTAG